>JALPQD010000867.1:0-62109 GCA_023101885.1 Typhlomys cinereus
TCTGACATCACAGTCACACCTCCGAAATCACAGCCTCACTGTGACATCATAATCTCATAGTGACTTACAGCCTCACTGTGAACTCACAGCTTCCACAGTGACATTACAGCCTCAGTGTGACATCACAGCCTTTCTGTGACTTCACAATCTTATCGCTGACATTCTAGTCTCACTGTCACATCCAAATTTCACCAGAGACATCATAGCTTCACTGTCACATTATAAGCTCACCACTGAAATCATAGCCTAATCCGTAACATCATAAATTCACTATGACATCATTCTCACCACTAACATCTCAGCCTCATTGTGCATTGTACCTTCACCACGGACATCACAGCCACATGGTGACATCACAGACTCACTTCTGACTTCACAGCCTCACAGTGTCATCAGAACCTCACCGTGACATCATAGCCTGACTGAGAGACATCACTGCCTCTGTGACATCACAGCCACATATCTGACATCAAACTTCACTTGTATGCCTGAGCCTCACTCTGACATCACATACAAACTGGGACATCACAATTTCCACATTGACATTACAGCATTACTAATGACAATACAACCTCACGGACACATCGCAGCTTCACCACTTACATCACATCGTACACTCACTATGTCATAACAGAATCACTGTGTCTTCACAGATTCACTATAACATGACAGCTTTACTGTGACATCACAGCCACAATGACATCACAGCCACTACATTGACATCACAGACTTCCTGCAACTTCATTGCATCGCCACTCATATAACAGCCTCACTGTAATCCCATAGAATCACCATTGACATCAGAGGTTCACTGTGTCATCACAGCTTCACTATGACATCACAGCTTCACTATGATGTCATAACCTAATCATTGACATCCTAGCCCCACTGTCACACCAAAGATTTACCACTGATATTACTGCCTTACTGTCACATAGTAGGCTTCATCACTGACACCACAGCCTCACTGTGACAGTACATCATCACTGTCACATCACAGCCTCACTGTAACATCACAGTGAAATGTCTGACATCACTGCCTTACTGTGAGGGCATAGCCTCACTGTGAAATCACGGCCACACTGTGCCATTTCATACCCCACATTGATATCATTGCCTAACTGTGACATGACCCAGACATAAAAGGCTCGCTGTGACTTCACAGCCACAACACTGACATCACAGGCTCACTATTATGTTTCAGCCTCACCTCTGATGTTATACCCTGACTGTGACATAACAGCCTCACTGTAACATCATAGCATCTCTCTTATGTCATAAAAATCACTGTGACTTCAGCCTTGCCACTGACACAACAGCCTCAGTAGTCACATCAGAGCATCTCCTCTAAATGAAAGCCTCACTTTTACATCACAAATCAGTGTGACACCATAGCCTCATTATGACTTGAAAGTTTCCCCATTGAAACCAAACCTTACTGGTGACACCAGTCTTGCCACTGATATTACAGCCTCACTGTGACTAGTTTCCATAGTGAGATCACTACCTCACTATGACTTCACAGCCTGTACATCACATTCTCATTGTGCTACAACAGCCTGACTGTGACATCAAAAAAGATGCCTCACCTGTGACATCAGCCTTGCCACTGATATTACATCCTCGCTGTGACCTCAAAGCTTCCACAGTGATGTCACAGCGTCACTGTTATATCACAGGCTCACTGTGACTTCACAGCCTCACCACTAATTGCCTAGCATCACTATGACATCAAACCTTCACCATAGACATCACAGTGTCATTGTCACCTAATAAGCTCACCACTGACATCACAGCCTCACCAGTGAGGTCATAACCTCACTAGGACATCATTCTCACCACTGACATCTCAGTCTCATTGTGACATCATACCTTTACCACTGACATCATAGTCTCATTTTGATATCACATCCTCAACTCTGACATCATAGCTTCACTGTGTCATCACAGCCTCAACTCTGACACAAGCCTTACTGTGAGGTCACAGCCTTGCCAGTAATATCATATGCTCACACTTGTGTTTCAGCCTCACCTCTAATGTCACATTCTCACTGTGACATAGCATCCTCACTGTGACATCACAGCCTCTCTGTGATCACAAATTCACTGTAACTTCAGCCTTGCCATTGACACAATAGCTTTACCAGTGACATCATAGCTTCACATCTGACATCACATCCAACTGTGACATAACAGCTTCACTGTATCATCACAGCCTACTCTGTGATGTTACAAACTCACTGTGACTTCAGCCTTGTCAGTTAAACAATAGCATAACCGGTGATATCACAGCCTCTCCTCTGATATCACAGTCTCACCACTGATATCTCAGCTGCATTGTGACATCATTACTTCACCAATAATATCATAGCTTCACTGTTTCCTCACAGCCTCACAGTGTCATCACACCCTCACTGTGACATCACAGCCTCACTGTGACATCCCAGCCACAACACAGATATCACAATTTCACTATGATGACATAGCCTCATTGTGACATTACAGACACGCTATGATATCACAGTCTCCGTATTGACATCACAGCCTTATTGTGGCATCACAGCATCACCAGTGATGACACAGACTCACTGTCTCATCGCAGCCTCACCTTTGCCCTCGCATCACAGCCTCATGTGAGGGCACAGCCTCACCACTGACATCCTAATTCATTGTGAAATCACAGCATCAATTGTGATGTCACAACTTCGTTGTGATCATACTGCTCATTTAGAGCTCACAGTGGTCAAAGAGAGATCACATTGGTTATAGCTCATGGTGGTCATAGATATTTTACAACGGTCATAGGTCATAGTGGTCATAGAGAGCTCACAGTGGTCATAGAGTGCTCGCAGTTGTCATAGAGAGCTCACAATGGTTATAGAGATCTTACAGAGTTCAAATTGAGCTCAAAGAAGTCATAGAGAGCTTGTAGTTGTCATAGCTAATAGTGGTTACAGAGAGCTCACAGTCATCATAGCTCATACAGGTCATAGTGAGCTAAGAGTGTCCATACCTCACAGGGGTCATATAGAGCTCATAATGGTCATAGAATACTCACAATGGTCATACATTTTAGTAGTCATGGTGAGCTCAAAGAGGTCACAGCTCATAGTTGTCATAAAGAGCTAATGGTGGTGAAAGCTCATAGTGGTCATTGAGAGATCATAATGGTTATAGATCATAGCGCTCATGGAGCATTCACAGTGGTCAAAGAGTGCTCACAGTGGTAATAACTTATAGTGTTCATAGAGAGGTCACAATGGTCATAGTTCTTAGTGGTCATAGAGAGGTCATAGTGGTCATAGAGAGATCACAGTGGTCATTGAGCACTTACTGTGGCCATAGAGATATTATAGTGGTCATAGCTTGCAGTGCTCATAGCCCACAGTGGTCCCAGAGAGCTCACAGTGGTCATAGATTGCTCATAGTGGTTTTAGATCATAATGGTCCTAGAGCTCATACTGGTCCTAAAGAGCTCACAGTGGTCATGGTGAACTGACAGTGGTCATAAAGAATTCACAGTAGACACGGCTCATGGTGGGCATGTAGAGTTATCTATGGTCAGAGTGTTCACAGTTTTCATGGAGAGCTTACAGTGGGGATAGAGAGCTCACAGTGGTCATAGAGCTGACAGTGGTCATTCAAAGCTCATTGTGATCATGGAGAACTAACAGTGGTCATATCTCATATTGGTCATAGAGAGCTCATAGTGGTCACAGAAAGCGCACAGTGGTCATAGCTCATAATGGTCATGGAGAGTTCACAGTGGCCACAGCTCACAGTGATGATAGAGAACTCATAATCATCAAAGAGAGTTCATGATGGTCATAGCTCATAGTGGTGATAGCCCGAAGTGGTCACAAAGAGCTCACAGTGATCATAGAGAGGTCATAGTGATCACAGCTCATAATTCACACAAAGAAATCACAGTGGTCACATCTCATAGTGGTCAGAGAGAGCTCATAGTGGTCACAAAGAACTCACAGTAATCATAGCTCTTAGTGGACATAGAGAGACCACAGTTGTCATAGAAAGCTCACAGAGGACATAGCTCACATTGGTCATAGAGAGCACCTAATGGACATTGAGAGGTCAGGGTGTTCATAGTTCATAGAAGTCATCGAGAGCTCACAGATGTCATCAAGAACTCACAATGAGTGTAGAGAGCTCACAAAAAGCATAGAAATCTCCTAGTGGTACAGCTCCCTCTCGTAATGCTAAGCTTGCTATGGTCATAGACCATAGTAGTCATATAGAGCTCACAGTAGTCATAGAGAGCTCACAGTGGTCACAGAGTTGACAGTGGTCATTGAGACCTCATTGTGGTCAGAGAGAGCTCATAGTGCTCAAAACTCAAAGTGATCATAGAGAGCTCATATTGGTCACAGAGAGGTCACAGTGGTCATACCTCATAATGGTCATAGAGAGCTCACAGTGGGTATACAGAACTCATAATCATCATAGAGAGCTCACAATCTCCATAGTACATAGTGTTGATAGAGAGCTTACCATGGTCATTGATCATAGTGGTCATAGAGATCCCACAGTAGTCATAGCACCTAGTGGTTATAAAGAGCTCATAATGGTCATCACAGCAATAGTTCATAGTGGTCATAAAGAGTTCACAATTTTCATAGAGAGCTCACAGTAATCATTGCTCACATTGGTCATAGACAACTCATAATGGACATTGAGAGTTCAGGGTGGACATAGCTCATAGTGGCCATGGAGAGCTCATAGTGGTCACAGAGTGCTCACAGTGGTGACAGGGAGTTCACAATGCTCATAGTTCAAATTGGTCTTAGAGCATTCACAGTGGCCACAGAGAGCTCATAGTGTTCAAAGAGAGTATACAGTAGTTATAAAGAGCTGACAGTAGTCAAAGAGAGCTGACAGTGCTCATATAGAGCTGACAGTTGTGACAGACAGCTCTCAATTTTAATAAAGAGGTCAGTGGTCATAGAGGCCTCACAGTGGACATAGAGAACTCACAGTGGTGATAGGTAGCTCACAGTGGTCATAGAAAGCTCACAGTGGTCATAGAGTTGGGAGTGGTCATTGAGACCTCATTGTGGTCATAGAGAGCTCATGGTGGTCATAGCTCATAGTGGTGACAGGGAGCTCATACTGGTCACAGTGGTCATAGAGATGTACTAGAGAGCTCACAGTTGTCATAGAGAGCTCACAGTGGTCCAAGAGAGATCACAATTGTCAAAGTAAGCTCACAGTGGTCCAAGAGAGATCACATTGGTCATAGTTCACAGTGGTTGTAGAGTGCGCACAGTTATCATAGAGAGCTCACAATGGTCATAAATATCTCACAGAGTTCCAAATGAGCTTATGGTTGTCATAGAAAGTTCATAGTTGTCATAGCTAATAGTGGTCATAGAAGAATCATATTGGTCATATATCTTAGTAGTCATAGAGAACTCACAGTGGTCATAGAGAGGTCACAGTGGTAATAGAGAGCTCACAGTTGTCTTAGTTCATAGTGGTCATAAAGAGCTCACAGTGGTCATTGAGAACTCATAGTGGTCATATAGGACCCTCGGTTGTCATTAATCATAATGCACATTGAGAGGTCACAGTGTTGAACAAGAGCACAAAGTGGTCTTACATTATAGTAGTCATAGAGAAGTCACAATGGTCATAGCTCGCAGTAATCACACAGAAGTCATAGTGGTCATAGAGAGGTCACAGTATTTATAGAGAGCTTACAGTGGCTATAGAGAGTTGAAAGTGGTAATGAGAGCTGAGAGTCGTCACATATATCTGATAGTTGTCACAGACAGCTCACAGTTTTAATAAAAACCTCACAGTGGTCATGAATGGCTGACAGTACTCTTAGAGAACTCACAGTGGTGATAGGTAGCTCACAGTGGTCATAGAGAGCTTACAGTGGTCATAGAGCACTCATAGTGGTCATGGAGAGTTCACAGTGGTCATAGAGTGCTTATACTGGTCATAGAGAACTCACAGTTTCATAGAGAGTTCATAGTGGTCATATGGAGCTCCCAGTTGGCATAGATTATAGTGCTCACAGTTGTCAAACAGAGGTCAGAGTGGGCAACTTACAGTGGTCATAAAGATCTCGCAATGGTCATAGCTCATAGTGGTCATAGTAGTCATAAAGAGATCACAGTAGTCATAGAATGATTAAAGTGGTCATAGAGAGCTCAAATTGGTCATAGCTTGTAGTGGTCATAGAGCGCTCACAGGGTCATAGCACATAGTGGTCATAGAGAAATCATAATCATTATTAAAAGCTCAATGTGGTCATAGCTCATTATGTTGATAAACAGCTCACAGTGGTTATAGATCATATGACCACTATGAACTCTCTATAACCTCTGTGACCTAGGACCACTATTAGCTCTCTTTGACAACTGTGAGCTCTCTATGACCACTGTGACCTCTATATGACCACTTTGAGGTCTTTGTGACTACTATGATCTCTTTATGACCACTATAAGCTATGACCATTGTGAAATTTCTATGATCATTTTGAGCTCTCTGTGAACACTGGGAGCTCTCTATGACCGTGGTAGCTCTCTATGAACAATACGAACTATAAAGACTTACAGCTCTGTATAAACACTATAAGCTATGACACTGTGAACTTTTCATGACCTTTGGGAGCTATGACCACTGTGAGCTCTTATTGTCCATTATGAACTCTCTAAAACCACTGTGAGCCCTGACTAATGTGAGTGCTCTATGACCACTATATGACCAGTATAATCCATGATCACTGTGAGCTTTCTATGGCAATTTTGAACTCTTTGTGCTCATTGTGAGCTATGAACACCTTGAATACTCTCTGGCCACTGTGATATCTCTAGGACCTCTGTGAGCTTTCTTTGAACACTATGAGCTGTGACAATTCTGAGTTTTCTTTGACCACTATGAGCTATGACCATTGTGATCTCTCTATTGCCAAAAGAGAACTCTGTCACCACTATGAGTTTTGGCCACAATGAAATCTGACAATTGTGAGCTCAGTATGGCCACTGTAAGCTCTTTATGACCACAGTGAGCAATCTAGACCATTATGAACAATAATAACTATGAGCTCTCTATGACCACAAGAGATCACTATTACAACGATGATTTATGACTACTATGACCTCTCTATTACCACTGTGAGACCTCAATGTCCACAGTGATCTCTCTGTGATGACTGAAAGCTGTCAGACCACTGTGAGCTCCCTAGGACTACTGTGAGCTCTATATGACCACTGTGATATTTCTAGGACCACTCTGAGCTCTTTATGAAGACTATGAACTCTCTATGAAGACCATGAGCTATGATCACTGTGAGCTCTCTAAGACCATCATGAGCTATGACAACTATGACCTCTATATTACTACTGTAAGCTCCCTATGAATACTGTGAACACTCCATGACCACTGTGAATTCTCTATGAACACTATGATAACTCTAGGATGACTATGATCTCTATAACCACAATGAGCACTCTATGACCACTGTGGGATCTCTGTGACCATTATGAATTCTCTATGAAAACTATGATCTCTCTAGGATGATTGTAAGATCTCTATAACCACTATGAGCTCTCTATGACCACTGTGGGATCTCTATGACCACTGTGAGCTATTAATGAGGTGAGTTCCCTACAACCACGGTGACATCTCCAAGACCAATGTGAACACTCCATGTCTGTGGAGAGCTCTATATGACCACTATAAGTTCTTTGTGACAAATATGAGTTATGACCACTGTGATCTCTCTTTGACCACTGTGAGCTGTTTATGTCCACTAAGACATATGACCACTGCGAGCTCTTTATCATCACTATGAACTGTGACCATTGTTAGCTCTCTATGGCCTTATGAACTATGAGCACTGTAAGCTCACTATTCCCACTGTGAAATCACTCTGACCACTGTGAGATCACTGTGGCCATTGTGAACTCTCTATGACCACTATGAGCTATGACCACTGTGACTTCTGTATGACCACTGTAAGCTATAATCACTATGAGCTCTCCATAACACTGTGAGTTCTCTATGACCATTATGAGCTCTCTATGTCCACTATCAGCTCTCTATGACTAAGATTAGCTATTAAAACTGTGAGCACTCTATGACCATTGAGCTGTGATTAATATGAGCTCTCTATGAGCTCTGTGAGCTCTCTATGACAATTGTGAGCTCTCTGAGACAACTCGAAGCATGCTATGAAAACTGTTAGCTCTCTATGACTACTATGAGCTCCCTATGAGCACAATGGGCTATGACCACTCTGAGCTCTCAATGACCATTATGAGTTCTTTCAATGAACACTGTGAGCTATGTCCATTATGAGCTCTCAATGACGACTGTGAGCTCTCAATGACTACTGTGATCTCTCAATGACAACTGTGAGCTCTCTATGTCTATTATGAGCTACGACCACTCTGAGCTATCTGTGACAAATATGAGCTATGACCACTGAGAGTTCTCAATGACCACTATAGTTCTTTGACCACAGTTAGCTCTCTATAACCACTGTGAGTTCTCTTTTACCACTGTGAGCTCTCTATGACCACTGAGAGATCTGTATGAGCAGTATGAGTTCTCTGTGACCTCTATCAGTAATGATGACTGTGAGCTCACTATGAAATCTGTGAGCTTTCTACGAACACAATGAGCCCTCTATGACCACTTTGAAATATCTGACAATTGTGACCTCTCCATGAGCACTTTGAATGCTCTATGACCATTCTGAACTATGGCCACTGTGAGCTCTTTATGACCAATATGAGCTGTGACCACTGTGAGGTCTCCAACACAACTATGAGCTATAACCACTGTAAGGTCTCTATGACCACTATGAGCTATGAGCACTGTGAGATCACTGTGAACATTATTAGCTCTCTAAGACCACTTCGAGATATGAATAAGGTGAGCTCTGAGGACTCTGTGCTCTCTATGACAATTCTACGCTATGACCACTGTGAGCTGTCAAGAACCACTGTGACCTCCCTATATCAAGTATAAGCCATGACAATTGTGAGCTCTGTATGACTACTGTGAGCTCTGTATGACAACTCTGAGCTCTCTATGACCACTATGAGCTTTCTATCACCACTATGAGCTAAGAAACTTGTGAGCTTACTATGACTATTGCGAGCTCTCCTTGTCCACTATGAGCTCACTTTGGCCATTATGAGGTCTTTATGACCAATATAAGCTATGACTACTGTGAGCTATCTATGATCACTGGGAGCTGTGAACACTATAAGCTGGCTATGACTGCTGTGAGCTCTCTATGAACCCTGTGAGCTCTCTTTGACCACTGTGACCTCTGTATGAACACTGTTAGCTCTCTATGACCACTATGAGCTCTCTATGACTAGTATGAGCTCCCTATAATAGTTATAAGCAATGAACGCCCTGAGGTTTCTATGACCACTATGAGCTATGTCAACTCTGAGCACTCTATGAGCATTATGAAGACTGTCTAACCACTATTAGCTGTGCCCACTGTGAACATTCTATGACCAATCTGAGGTATGACCACTATGATATCACTATGACCACTGCGAGCCCTCTATGATGTCTCAATGACCACTGTGGGCTATGCCCACTGTAAGCTCTCTATGACCATTATGAGTTCTCTATGGCCACTATGAGCTATGACCACTCTGAGCTCTATGACATGTGAGCTCTCTATGACCACTGTGAGCTCTGAATGACTACTGTGAGCTATCTATAATGACTGAGCTCTCTGTGATCACATTAAGCTATGAACACTCTGAGCTCTCTATGACCAATAGGGCCACTGTAAGCTCTCTATGACAAGTATTATCTATGACCATTGTGAGCTTTCTATGGCAACTATGAGCTATAACAACTCTGAACTCTATGGTCACTGTGGTCTCTCTATGACCATGATGAGCTAGGACGACTATGAGTGCTCTATGAGTAATGTTAGCTATGAGCAGTATAAACTCTCTATGATCACTGGGAGAACTCTATGACCACTGTGCACTAGGACCACTATGAGCTCACTATGTCCACTGTAAGCTGTTAGCACTATGAGCTCTCTATGACCACTTTGAAATCTTTGATGACTGGTACGTCTTTATGACCACTTTGAGCTCTATGAACACTGTGCTCTCTATGACCGCTGTGATATCTCTATGTTCACTGTGCATTCTCTATGACCTCTGTGGACTCTCTATGACCACTGTGAGTTGTCTATCAAAATGGTGAGCTCTGTCACGAATGTGACCACTTGAGGAGCACTCTGAGCTCTCTATGACCAAAGAAATCTTTATCTGACCCTTTAAGCTCTCCATGACCATTATCAGATATGACCACTGTGAGATTTCTTTAACCACTATGAACTATGAGCACTGTGATATGTCTTTAACCATTGTGAACTTTCTATGTCCACTATGACCTAGGACCACTGTGAGCTCTCTAGAATTACTATGAGTTCTTTTTGACCACTATGAGCTATGACCACTGTGAGCTCTCCATTTCCATTGTGAACTGTCTGTGACCACTGTAAGCACACTATGACCACAATGAGCTGTCTATGACCACTGTGACCTGTGACCACTATGAGCTCTCTATGACTGCTGTCAGCTCTCAATGACTACTGTGAGTTCTCTATGACAACTTTGAGCTCTCTATGACCATGATGAGCTGTGACCACTCTGACATCTCTAAAACCAATATAAGCTTTGACTATTGTTAATTCTCAATGACCACTATGGGCTATGACCACTGAGAGCTCTCTATGATCATTATGAGCTCTCTATGACTGCTGTAAGCTCTCTATGGCCACTGTAAGCTCTCTATGACCATGATGTGCTGTTACTATTCTGACCTCTCTATAACCAATACAAGCTATGACCAATGTGAACTCTCAATGACCACTATTGTCTATGACCACTGGGAGCTTTCTATGACCATTATGAGCTCTCCATGACCACTCTGGGCAATGACCACTGTGAGCTCTATATAGCCACTGTGAGCCATGAATACTGTGAGTATTCCATGCCCAGTGAGAGATATGACCACTCTGAGCTCTCTATGACTACTCCGATTTCTCTATGACCACTGTGAGGTACCCTTTTAGCTCTCTTTGACTATTATAAGCTATGACCACTCTGATCAATCTGTAACATATATGAATAATCACCACTGTGAGCTCTCTATGATCGCTATGAGCTCTCTATGACACTATGAGGTATGACCATCATGAGCACTCTGTGACCCCTGCAAGGCATGGCCACTATGAACCTTCTATGACCACTATGAGCTTGACCACTGTGAGCTCTCTATTTCCATTGTGAACTTTCTGTGTCCACTGTGAGCTCATTATGGCCATTATCAGCTCTCTATGATGACTATGATCTATGACCATTATGAGCTGTGACCACTATAAGCTCTCTATGACTGTTGTGAGCTATGACTATCGTGAACTCAGAATGACCACTGTGAGCTATCTATAACTAATGTGAGCTCTTTATGACCTCCATGAGCTATGATCACTCTGAGCTATCTATGACCAATAAGAGCTATGACCATTGTGAGCTCTCAATGAAAACTGTGAACTATGACCATTGTGAGCTTTCTATGATTACTATGAGCTATGACTACTCTGAGCTCTCTATGACCATATAAGCATTCTATGACCACTATGATCTAGAACAATTATAAGCATTCTAGAGAACTGTTAGCTATGACCTCGGAATCTGTCTATTACACTGTGAGCACTCTATGACCACTTTGAGCTATGAGCACTGTGAGTATTCCATGTGCAGTGTGATAGATGACTAATCTGAGCTCTCTATGACACCTCTGATCTCTCGTGGCCACAGTGAGCTCTCTAGCACTACTTTGAGCTCTCTCTTTGACTACTATCAGCTATGACCACTCTAAGCTCTCTGTGACAAATATGAGCTATGATCACAGTGAGCTCTCTATGATCACTATGAGCTGTCTATGACCACTATGAGGTATGACCACCATGAACACTCTATGAACACTATGAGTTCTCTATCACCACTATGAGCTATAATCACTGTGAGCTCTCTATGACCACTAAGAACTTTGACCACTGTGAGCACTCACAATGGTAATAGCCACATTAGTATTAGAGAGCTAAAAATACTCATAGCGTGCTCACATTGGTCATAGCTCATAATGGGCATGGAACACTCACAGTGGTCATAGAGAGCTCACAGTTATCACAGCTCATAGTGGTCACAGAGAGCCAGAGAGCTTATAGTAGTCATAGAGAGCCATTGTAAACTCTCTGTGATGATTGTGAACTCATTATGGCCATTATCAACTCCCTATGACCAATATGAGCTATGACCACTGTGAGCTCTCTATGACCACTGTGAGCTCTCTATGACCACTGTGAGCTGTGACCACTATAAGCTCGCTATGACCACTGTGATCTTTCTATGTCCACTGCGACCTCTCTGTGAACACTGGGAGCTCCAAATGACCACTGTGATCTACCTAAACCCACGTGAACTCTTCATGACTGCAATGAGCTGTATCCACTCTGAGCTATCAATGACCAATATGAGCTGTGACCACTTGGAGCTCTCTGTGAAAATTATTAGCTATGACCACTGTGGGCTATAACCACTATGAGCTCTGTATGACTAGTGTGAGCTATGAAAAGTATGAGCACTCTATGTCCTTTTTGAAATCTTTGACCACTGTTAACACTCTATGACTACTATAAGCTCTCTGTGACCACTATGAGCTGTGATAACTGTGAGCTCTCTATGACCACTGTGAGTGTTTCATGCCCATTATGAGCTATGACCAATTTGAGCACACTATGAGTATTTTTAGCTCGCAAATACTAATGTGGCTATTACCATTGTGAGATCTCTATGATCACTATGAGTTACTACCATTGTCAGCTTTTTATGACCACTGTGAGCTATGACCACCATTATGATCTATATAATACCACTTTGAGGTCTCTATGAAAACTGTGACCTCTCTAGGATCACTGTGATCTTTCTATGACCACCTTGAGCTCTCTGTGTCTACTATGTGTTAAGGCCACTGTGATAACACTATGAATATTAGTAACTATTTATGACCACTCTGAACTCTTTATGACAAGTATGAACTATAACCACTGTGACCTCTCTATGACTGCTATGAGTTCTCTATGTCAAATATAAGCCATGACCACTATGAGCTCTTTATATCTCCAAACCATTGTCAGCTCTCTATGGCCATTATGCACTCTCTGTGACCAGTATGAGCTATGACCACTATGAGTTCTCTATGACTGCTATGAGAAATAACAAGTATGGGCTTTCATTGACAAGTGTAAGTTCTGTTGGACAACTTTGAGCTCTGTGACCACAAGAGATTTCTTACTGGACTATGGAGTATGAACACTATGAATTCTCTGTGACCACTGTGAGATATGTGCACTATGACTTCTTTATCACCACTTTGAGCTCTATAAGAACACTGTTAGCACCCTATGACCACTATGAGCTATAATTACTGTGAGCTCTTTATGTCCACCATGAGCTATGACTACTGTGATCTATTACCAATCTGAGCTCTCTATGGCCACTATAAGCTCTCTATAATCTCAATGAGTGATGACCACTGAGAGCTTTCTATGACCACTATGAGCTTTCTGTGACCATTGTGAGCTACAACCACTATTACCTCAATATTACAATTTTGGGCTCTCTATAACAACAGTGAGCTCACTATGACCACTGTGAACACTATATGACACTGTAAGCTCTCTATTATCATTCTGAACTATGGTCTCTATGAGCTCTCTATGACCACCGCGAGTTCCCTTTGACCACTGTGACCTCTCTTTGACCACAGTGAGCTGCCTATGACTACTGTGAGCTATGATCACTGAGCTCTCTATGACCACTCTGATATTTCTGATGATTGTGACCTCTCTATGACCACTTTGAGTTCTGCATGACCACTATGAGTTATGTCCACTGAGACATTTGTAAGACCAGTATGAGCTGTGAGCACTGTGAGCGCTCTGTGACCACTCGGAGATCTTTATGACAACTATGAGATTTCTATGACCACTGTGATTTCTCTATGACCAGTATGAAATATGACCACTATGAGTTTTATATGACCACAGTGAGGTGTCTGTGACCACTATTAGTTATGATCACTATGAGCTCACTATGAACATTATTAGAACTCTATGACCAATGTGAGTTATGACTACTGTGAGACCACCAAAAACACTGAGTTATGATGACTGTGAGCTCTTTATTACTATTGTGAGTTCTCTATGACCACTATAAACAATGACCACTGAGAGGTCTGTTTGACTACTGTGAGCTCTGCATGTCCACTATGTCCTATGACCACAAAACACAATGAGTTATGATGACTGTGAGCACTCTATCGCTGCTATGAAGTATCTATGAGTATTATGAGCTATGGCTATTATGAGCTCTCTATGACCAATAGGAGCTATGACCATGTGAGCTCTATGTGAACACTATGAGATATGACCACTGTAAACTCTGTATCACCACTGTGAACTATGACTACTATGCATGCTCTGTGATTACTGTGAGTTCTCTATGACCACTGTGAGCTCTCTGTGACCATTGTGAGCTCTCGATGACCACTGTAAGCTATCAACACTATGACCTCCTTATGACCACTGTGATATCTTTGATGACTGTGACCTTCCTATGACTACTTTGAGTTCTCTATGACCACTGTGAGTAATTAGTACTGTGACCTCTTTAAGACTCATATGACCTATGACCACTGTGAGCTTTCTATTAGTACTGTGAGCTGTTTATGTCAACTATGAGCTCTCCATGACAACTGTGATTTCTCTATGCCCACTGTGAGCATTGTATGACCTCTATGAGCACTCTGTGACCATTATTAACTATGATAACTATGAGCTCACTATGAACATCACTACCTGTCTAGGACCACTGTATGCTATGACCATTGTGACTACTATGAGCTATGACAAGTCTATTACCATTATGATATCATTATGACCTCTGTGAGCTCTATATTTGCATTGTGAACTCTGAGATCACTGTGAGCTCACTATGGCCATCATGACGTCTCTAAGAACACTATGAGCTATGACTACTATGAGCTGTCTATGACTCTGTGCATCAGGCAAGTGGAAAAACAGGCTGACAGTCTTGCAGACTCATTTATTGTAAATATTAGGCTGCTTATATACCCCACACAACATTCCATACGTTCCAGTGGGTATATTTGCTGCGTTGGCCTGTCTGGGTTCGTCAACTCAGTCAGGTGGTTTGATTTCAGCACAAGGCACTGAAGCAGATTCTAGCTTGGGGAAGTTGCATTCATGCATGCAGCCCATACAGACAATACAGGCCTTCCTGATCCATTCTGCCTACATATCCATCCTTTTTACTTATTTTGACAACCAGCAGGAGCCAGAGTTCTTTGCTCTGATCTTTTTGACCCCGCCTCAGAGGGAATCCAGCATGACAGACCATGCCTGACTTAGATTGTCCTGTTTCACAGGATCTTACCTGTCATTGACTACCAGCCCTCGAAAGACCTCATCTCTGGAATGCATGTCAGGGTATGTGGATAGTAGATTAGAGCAAGGCCTCATGAATATCTACAATCCAAGCTTGGACTACATCTCTAGGGGGCCATGGCTTGGATGTTCAAGGGTCATAAGCACCTGTAGCATGGTCTTGATGGAGCATTGCTGTGAGATGTGCTGAAGCAAACACTTAAACAATATAATTAATAAAAGATCAATTCCTCTTATGATAGCATAAGTTGCAATCTAAGAGAGATCAAACAAACTTTTAAATTTGTTCTAGATTCTGGTTTCAAACCCAGTATCTATAAGCAAGGGAGCCACATATGTCATGTTAATATGTTCTATCTGTTGGCTCAAAGTCAGTGAATAATTAAGAGGGCCTGAGACCAAGGCCCCTTGATGTATTGAGAAAGTTGTTCATGAGCCTTGGACATGATGGAAATCTGAAAATATGTAAAGCATATGGAGGCATATTGAGGGTTACAAGAGGCAAGAGCAAATCTTTAGGGCCTTGATGTCCAGGTCAGATACCTGTTAAAAATATGTAGCCAAGCCTGTGGTGGATTGTGATATGGGATCAATATATTGTCCATAACCCGTGAGCATATCCAATGTGTTGGTAAGACTATACTGAAGGTTGAGGCAGGCTTGTGCTTCTGCCTGATCATCATATGCAGAGTACCAATTCAGGAAAAGGACCGGCTCCAAGTCTGCCTTAAGGAGATGACACCAATCATAACAGATTTGGTGATGCATGGCTCATTGGTGGAGAATCTACTTAAAATAAGGGGAGTCAGGGCCTGATTCATTGGCCACCTTACAAATCAGGGAAAGATCAGCAAGCAGGATAGACACTCAAGACTGTCATCTTGTCAGGGAGACTGTCTATGATTTTTCGCTGAGCAGAATAAACGTTTGGGAATCCACAGAGGTGAGCCTGCTGATGGAGAAACACAAAGACACCCACGACACCAGTGGAGTCCTGGGTCTGGCTAGGACAGGTTTATGTCAAAGACATTGTGTCACTGTAAAACCTTAAAGTGTATAAAATAGAGGAAATAAATAATTGAGGTGTATCTGAGGAAGTCTTACATCTATGTGGAGGATGGTATTATTTTCCCAGGGAGTCATTTCTTATCTAAGAAGTATAGAGGCCATGTCTGAAAAAATATTGTAAGTTGACTCTTTTATATTGAATTTAAGATTTTGTAGTTTTAGGCCCACTACCAAAATTTTTGTCTTTAAAATATACAGCCCTATAATATAAATATAATTGTTAGACCCTATAAGGTCTTAAGCAGTTATGCCCTTTAGGAATTAGGATTTAATGCATAAGCAAAACAAAACTTTTGATTTAAGATAAACAGCCTTAAATCTCATTTTAAAGTGAAAATGTTAAATAATTTATAAAAATTTCAGATAATTGTAGTACTTTAAAATCTTTTAGAGCCAAATATAATACAAGTCAGTAAAAGTGTTTTAAATTTTGTAGAGAACAGGACATTATTAAATATGGAATGAACAAGCAGCACATGGTCATAGGAGAATACCTCTATGTCTGTTTAGACAAGCAATCTTTAAAAAAATAGAATCTCTGCAATTACCAATACTGAGTAGACCCTACCACAAATTTATGAGTTATATTTTTTGTATAGAGCCTATACTAGTCCATTAATATTTTTAACCTTCTAACTTCTGTAACTAAGAAAGACCCCAATTTCTGTAGGTAATCTTCAAAAATTTGTCTTTTAAAAATTTTTGAACTACCTCAAAAATTATTAACTAACTTATGTGAAGCGAGCAGCTAGAAAAAACTCGTGGAATCCATGAGAAGCAGGCATGGAACTAAAAATATATTCATAGCACTAGAGGGCCATGAGGGGATAGGGCACCAAAGATGGCTACCAGGGCCAGACATATTTGTACACCTAGGCAAGCCCAGGGAAACTGGTTTTCTCTGGTTGATTAACACCCATTGGGCCCAACCCACTTGCTCTTAGGCCCAGGTGGGGCTAGAGACCAAGTTGTTTGTTGGATATGGAGAGCTCATCTCCATAATCCCTTCATAGGGAAGTTGGCTATCTTATTTCTGAGCGGATTGATTAGTCAGTTCCTCAGCAGGTGTGTTTTTTCAGGGTGATTCCAGCTCTGGGAGATGACCTTCAGGAATGTCAAAGACCTTCAAAGACCTTAGAAACGGTCTGAGCAAAGGCTGTTCTAGACCTGCCTATTGTACCCCTTAAACTTTTGAGGACCCAGACTGCTCAAAGGATGATGGGTGATGACCATTCTTGCTACTTCCTGTTGAGTTGGGGCAAAGGAAGTGTAAGCAGTCAATGATCCTCATCTATGAATTGCTACGATGGTCTACAGGTCTTTGATGGATGACTTTACTACTTTTAGGTCCATCTAAAAGAGACAAAAACTAGGCACTAACTTTGTATGGAGTAAAAGCCAAAAGCTGTAAGTATTTTACATATTGGAGACCTTTCTCCTCTGGTAGATATAAATCTCTGAGGTCGCATTCTAAGGTCTATCCAAAAATATGTAAACTGTCTGAATCTTGGGGAAGAACAATCTAAATTACTTTGATTCTTCCTTCTGGATTATTAAAGCAAAGTGGCTCAGGTCTTTTTGAGACCAAGAGAATGTAAAAGAACATATACAGGGGACGTTGTTTCCTTACATGCAAAATTCTACATATCTCTGAGCATTATCTTAGGACCAATGCTCTGATCTAAATGAAGAGCCAGCTTTGATTTGTCAGTGGAGCTAGTCTGTTTAACAGCAGACATTTTGTTCTCTGCTTCTTCCTGGTTTAACTCTTTTAAGTTTGTCATTGCCATTTTCTTCTGCCAAACACTAAACTTAACTTCAGGGAAGCTTTTAGGACAAAAGCAAAACTTTACTAAACTTTCTTCTGACATAAGTCTCTGGCTTTAACTCTACAGCAAAACTGTCTTTCTTGGGCCTCTAAACTGCATGCTTTCTCGTACATGCTATCTGATTCCATCATTCTCAGAAATCTACTTTTTTGGTTTTGTTTTGTTTTGTGTCCCTGTCTGCAATGGAATTTCAAGTTTGTTAGCTTGGGCATGCCGGCTAGTATTCTATCTATCCCCTTAGGCAGATGTCATGTTTATGATTTCACTTTTTTTTTCCTTTTTCTTTCCTTCCTTTCTGTTTAAAAAATAAATTTATCTGGAACCTCAGAGGAACTACTTAAGTAACTTTGGCCAAAATCTTTCAAGGAAAGGGAAACGTGAACCTGAGTTGACCCAAATGCACTTAGCATCTCCTGAAAACAGACTATGCTAGGTCTAGATTCCATTGATTCTGTTTTGTTTCAAGGAAATGCAGTCTGGCTAAGGTGGAGGCTTGAAATTCCTGTTCCACTTTAGTAGGAGTACACATGGGAGTACACATGGAATTAGAAAGCAGATTTGTCCCCAAGAAAGGGAGCTCATACATACCAGGAGAAGGAAGAAATTCCAATGAATATTTTAGAAGACAATTATAGTTTCCTGTTTGCTAGATTTGATGAGATAACATTCTATAAAAGAAGTCAGAGGAATGTGCAAGTTTATTTATTCAGTACTATAGTGGCTTTGTTATTTTGGGAATATATGGAAAAACCTTTAAGAACACAATGACATTTTCATTTGTAGTCCTATTAAAGATCAAAATCAAGCAAGATAATCTTTCATGAAAGAAAAACTTATAATCTATCAGAAAAACAATTGTCATCAATATAAAACATAAGTAAAGATCTTAAATTTCATTAAAATTATTCGTTATTTTAAAGTATGCATACATGTATTTAAAAATGGCAACAGAGATGAAAGAAAATTGAAGTGGCAACAGATTTTTTATGTTAAAACACAAGACACACAACATGTAAACAAAAGAACATATAAACATACAAACAGATGAACAACTTACAATTTACTGGCAACTGGCAGTTGTACAAGTTACTGACAACTGTCTTAAAATTACTCTTGAAAGTTTTGTTAAAGGCAGGTTAACATTTAGGAAAACCTTATCATTTAAAACAAGATCTCATATTATTTAAGTCCAGCAGCTTAGCTTAATTATGAAAAACATTAAAGCAGATTAAACTTTAAAATTTAGTACCAAAACCAAATTGCTTTTTAAGAAACTTTATATTTAATAGATGAATATATTTGTCTAATTATCTCTTTTTTTCTAAGAAGCAAAGGGACCCTCATCCATAGGTTCCCACATATTCTCTGGGGAGATGCAAGGTGCTAAAACTGCAGCCTCATCCCAAAATTCCTCTAGGCCTGCAGTCTTAACCTTGAGACCTCTAATCTCTACGAGAGATTTTAAGACAGTTTGTATGTGTTTGTATTTGGGGTTTCCTTACAGTGTGAGGGGTGGTTGCCCATTTTTCTAAAGAACAGAGACCAAAAGAGGAACAGATGAGACAAGAAATGTATGAGATCCAAATGTCTTGTGCTTAGTGGAGATCCTGCATCATTCTTAGGCCATGACTGTATGCTGTTTGGAGGAAAGGACTGCTGTGGAAGCCCCATGTTGAGGTACCAGATATAGCAGTTTCAGGGACCCACAGGGACCCACGGGGACCCACGGGGACCCATGGAGACCCTTAGGGGCAGTGACAAGCAGTTGCAAGTCAACATCATGGACTCCCAGAATCGGGCAAGTTGCAAAAGCAGGCTCTCACACTTGCAGACTCGTTTATTGAAAATATTGGGCTGCTTATATACCCCACCAAACATTCCATAAGTTCCAGTGGGAGCTTTTGCTGTGTTGTCCTGTGCAAGTTGGTCCTCTCCATCTGGCAGTTTGACATCAGCACCAGGCACTGTAGCAGATTCTAGCTTGGGGAAGTTGCATTCGTGCATGCGGCCCATACAGACAATACAGGTCTGCCTAGTCCATTCTTCCTACACTCAGTGAACACTGTGAGCTATCCATGACTATCATAAGCTTTCTATGGCCATTATAAGCTTGCTATGACCACTATGAGCTATCTGTGACCACAGGGATTTATGACCATTATGACCTCTCTAATACCATTTTGAGCTCTCTGTGACAAATGTGATATCTCTGGGACCACTGTGAGCTCTCGAGGACCACCATGATCTCTCTATGACCACTATGATCTCTCTGTGACAAGCATAAACCATGACCACTGTGAACTCTCTATGACCACTGTAAGCTATCTATGGCCATTATGCATTCCCTATGAGCAGTATGAGCTATGACCACTATGAGCTCTCTATGACTGCTATGAGATATAACCAGTATAAGCTCTCTGTGATGACTGTGAGTTATCTGTTTCCACCGTGAGCTCTCTAAGGCCACAAGAGATTTCTAACAGCATTAGGAGCTATGACCACCATGAGCTCTCCGTGATCAATGTGATCTATGACCACTACAACCTCCCTATTGCAACTTTGAGCTATCTATGACAACCATGAGCTCTGTATGATAATTGTGAGCTCTCTCTGACCACTGTGAGATCTCTATTCCACTATGAGCTTTTTATGACAACTGTGAGTGTGTTATGACCACTGTTAACTATCTATCACCACTGTGATCTCTCTATGACCAGTATGAACTATGACCACTGTGAGCACTCTATGACCATGACGAGCTCTCTATGACCACTATGACCTATGACTACTTTGAGTTCTTTACTACAACTAAGAGGTATGGCCACTGTGAGCTCTATATGAATACTATGAGCGCTTATGACCAGTATGACTTATGACCACTGTGAGCTCTCTATGACCAACATGAAGTATGACTTGTTAGCTCTCTATGGCCACTATGAACACTCTATGACCACTAGGACCAATGAGCAATACAGGCTGTCTGTGACCTCTGTGAACATTGAGAACTGGAAACTATCTATGACAACAGTGATCTCTCTATGACCACTTTGAGCTCTTTATGACCACTGTGAATTCTCCATTACCCATGTGAGCAATCTATGGCCACTGTGAGCTTGCTATGACCACTATGAGCTATGAGCACTGTGAGCTGTCTATGGCCACTGTGAGGTATGACTACTGTGAGTTTTCTATGACCAATGGGAGTTCTCTATGTCTGCTGTGAACACTCTATGATTACTGTTACTTCGCGATGACCACTGTGAGCTCTCTATGACCATTTCGAGCAATCTTAGACCACTATGAGCTATGCGTACTGTGAGCTCTCTATGACCACAGTGAGATATTATGACTGTAAGCTCTCTATGACCACTATAATAAGAGAACACTATTAAACACTCTATGAGCACTATGAGCTTTGACCACCGTGAGTTCTTTATGACCACTATGAACTCTGTATGACCATTATGAAATATGACCACTATGAGCATTCTATGATCATTGCGATCTCTGAAAACTGTGAGCTCTCTTTGACTACTATGAGCTATGACCACAGAGAGCTCTGTATAACCACTGTGAGATATGACCACTGTGAACTGTCTATGACCACTATGAGCTATGACTACTGTGAGGCCTCTGTGACCACTATGAACTCCCTGTGACCACTATAAGCCATGGCCACTGTGAGCTCTCTATGATGACCATTAGTTATGACCACTGTGTGCTGTCTATGGCCAGTAGGAGCTATGACCACTATGAGCTCTCTATGACCTCTGTGAGCTATGAATACTTTGAGCTGTCTGTGACCACTATGATCTCTCTATGACCACTATGAGCTATGACAACTGTGAGCTCTCTATGATCACTGTGACCTATGACCACTGCGAGTGCTTAATGACCACTATGAGTAATGACCATTGTGAAGACTCTAAGCCATCTATGAGCTATCAACACTTTGAGCTCTCTATTACCAATATGAGCTATGAATACTGTGTGCTCTCTATGACCACTATTAGCTATGACAACTGTGATTACTCCATGCCCCTTGGGAGCCCTCTGTGACTACTGTGAACTATGACCATGGTGACTTCTCTTTGACAACATTGAGCATTCTATGCCCAGTATGAGTTATGATCACATTGTGATCTCTTCGTTCATTATGAGCTTTAAGACCAATGTGAAATATGACCACTATGAGCTCTCTGACCACTGTGAGCTCTCTGTCCCCTTTTAGCTATGACTACTGTGATTTCTGTATGAACACTATGAGCTATGATGACTGTGCACTCTCAATGACCCCCGAGAGCAGTATGAGCTCTCAATGATGCCTTTGAGCTGTGAGCACTATGCACGCTCTGTGAAAGCTGTGAACACTCTATGACCACTCTGAGCTCTGAATGACCACTGTGAGCTATGACCACTGTGTAATCTCTATTACCACTGTTAGCTATGATGACTATGGGATCTTATTGTATATTATGTGATCTCTATGACAAATATGATCAATGACCACTGTCAGCACTCTATGACCACAATGAGCTCTCTAAGACCATTGAAAACTATAAACAGCAGAAGCCTTCTATTGCAACTATGAGCTATGACCACAGTGTGATTTCTTTGTTCATTATGAGCTTTCTATGACCACTATGAACTCTCTATGGCAACTATGAGTTATGGTCA
The DNA here is from genome assembly GCA_023101885.1 of Typhlomys cinereus. Taxonomy (NCBI): domain Eukaryota; kingdom Metazoa; phylum Chordata; class Mammalia; order Rodentia; family Platacanthomyidae; genus Typhlomys; species Typhlomys cinereus. Next base: position 23,125 of record JALPQD010000867.1, read on the forward strand.
CTGTGAGCCCTTTATGACTCCACTGTGAGCTCATTATGTCCACTATGACCTCTCTATGACCACTATGACCTATGACCACTATGAGATCTCTATGACAACTGTGAGTTCCCTATGTCCACTATGAGCTATGACCACTATGACTCTCTATGACCAATGAGTCCACTTTATGATGACTGTGAACTCTCTATGATCATTGTTAGCAATGACCACTATGAGCTCTCTGTTACCACTGTGGGCTCTCTATGAAGTCTGAGATCTCTATGATGACTGTGAGCTCTCTATTACCATTATAAGTCTTCTATGAACACTATGAGCTATAACCACTTTGAGCTCTCTATGACCACTATAAGCTATGATTACTGTGTGCTCTCTATGGTCACTATGAGCTCTAAATGATCACTACGAGCTATGACCACGATGTGCCCTCTGTGAAGACTGTGAGCTATGAACACTATGAGCTCTATATGAGCACTGCGAGCTCTCCATATAAACTGTCAGCTTACTTTGTCCACCATTAGCTTTCTATTACCACTGTGAGCTCTCTATGACCACTTTGATCTCTCTATGACAACTGTGATCTCTCTTTGACCAGTATGTTCTATGCCCACTTGGAACTATGACCACTTTAAACCCTCTGTGGTTCTTATGAGTTTTGTATGGCCATTGTGAGCTATGACCACTGTGAGCTCTCTATGACCATTATGAGCTCTCTATGACCCCTATGAGCTATGACCACTGTGAGCTCTCTGTTACCACAGTGAGTGGTGATTAGTATGAGCTTTCTTTGACTTGTGTGAGCTCTGTATGACCACTGTGAGCTCTGTATGATCACTGTGAACTTTCTATGATGACTGTCACTTCTCTTTGACCAATGTCTGCTCTCTATGACAACACTGAGCTCTCTATGCCCTGTATGGGTATGACAACTTGAGCTCTCTATGACTACTGTGAGTTCTCTATGATGACTTTGAGCTCTCTATGATGACTATGACTTCTCTACGGCAACTGTGAGCTCTCTATGACAACGTTGAGCTCTCTATGAGCACTATGACCAATGAGCACAGTGAAATCTCCATGACCACTTTGAGCTCTCTATGACCACTGTGAGCTATCTATGATGGCTTTGAGCTATCTATGACTACAGTGAAAAAAACTATGACCACTGTGCACTCTCTATGATCACAGTGAGCTCTCTATCATCATTGTCAGCTCTCTACAAACACTGTCAGCTGTATTTGAGGTCCCTGAGCTCTTTATGACCCTGATGAGATGTGATTACTGTCAACTCTCTATGATCCTTCTGGCAGAGAAAATAGGCCTCTATCAAGGGCTGCAAGTAAGCAATGAGACATCTGGTTAAGTTCACAGACTTTTCGTTCCTTATCATTTACAACTGAGAGGATGTGATCTCACCAGAAGGGGCGGGCATATAGTCTGGCAGATAATAAGTAACCATTTTGTAAATGGGGTATTGACCCCTCCCTCACTGTGGTTTCCTACTTTTATTACATCTACCTTTGAATATACTCTTATAACAAGACTCTAGTTTAACAGCTTTGTATCTCTGGCCAGGGGTTGACATCCAATACCCATCGGGATGGAGTGAAGGACATTGCAGGAGCAGCAAAATTGAAAAAAAAAATCAACAAACCATAATCCAGAACTTCAGAGACTCTATATCAACCACCTAAAACTAGGCCAGCCTAATCTCTCCCCATCCTGAAGCTCAGGGAAATTTGCAGAAGAGGGGGCGGTAAATGTGCAAGAGCACAAGGATGGGAGGAGCAATGATATGCAAGATACTCCACACAAGTTAGGGCAGAAGCAATCATAATTGGACTTTGAATGCCCTACGCAATGTCCAACACGCTATTGACCCCACGAAGTCTAGCATTTGCTAAAAGCACCAAGATCCTTGGAGGCAAGGGATTGACAGCCAAAATAGTGTTCTTATGCTTAAGGGGAACAAAGGAAAGGGTTCAGGGAAATGCCACTGGGTTCTTGTATGTCATCAGAGAGGAGGACCCAGAGGAGAGTTTGGCATGCACATTAAAGGATTCTCTGGGGATTGGGCGAGGGGAGGCACTTGGGGGTGGGGAGGGAGGGGTGAGGGGAGGGTGAGCAGAGGGGTCGGGGGGAGGAGGAGGGAGGGAGGGAACCAGTGTACCTATTAAGCTTGTATGAGTGGAGATAATAAAAAATGTTTAAAAAATGATCCTTCTGAACTCTCTGTGACTACTATGATATATGAACACTGTGATCTGGTCAATCTATCTACATTATTAGCTATGAGCACTGTGAACTCTCTGTGAAGGTTATGAGTTCTCTATGACAACAGTGAGTTATGATCACTCTGATTTCTCTATGACCAATATCAGCGATGACCACTATGAGCTCTCTATAACCACTATGAGCACTCTATGACTACTCTGAGCTCTCTATGACCACTGTGAGCACTCTATAGCCACTATGAGTATTCTATGAGCACTTTGAGCTATGACCACTATCATCTCTCTATGACCTCTGTAAGCTAAGACCAATATGAGTTCTCTAAAACCACTGTGAGTTCTCTCTGACCACTGAAATCTTTCTCTGACCAATTTGAGCTCTCTATAACCACTGTGAGTTCTCTTTGACCACTGTGAGCTCTTTGAGCCAACCTTTAGTTATGACCACTGTGATCTATGACAACTATGAGCTATCTATGACCACCGTAAGCTCTCTAAGAGCACTCTAAGTTCCTTATATTGAGTGTGAGATCTCTATGACCATGATGATTTCTCTATGATCTCTATGAGCTATGAGCACTGAGAGCTCTCTATGACCACTATGATTTCTCCATATCAACTCTGATTTCTCCATGACCATTATGACCTCTTCATGAACAATATGAGCTATGACCATTGTGAGGTCTCTATGACCACTATAAAACTATGACCACTGTGTGTCTTTTTTACTACTGTGAACTCTCTGTGATCACTGTGAGCTGTCTATGAGCACTATGACCTATGAACAACGTGAGCCCTCTATGTCCACTATAGCAATGACCTCTGTGAGCTCTATATGTACACTACGAGCTCTCTATGGCCACTATGAGCTATGACCACTGTGACCTCTTTATGACTGCCTTGAGCTCCCTATGACAACTGTGAGCACTGTATGACCACAGTAAGCAATCAGTGACTACTGTGAGCTCTCTATGTCCACAGTGAACTCTCTATCATCTCTGTCAGCTGTGACCACTGTCAGCTCTCCATGATGACTCTGAATTCTCTATGACGACTACAAGCTGAGAACATTGTGATAGTTCTATGACTATTATGAGCTGTCTTTGACCACTGTGAGGCCTCTTTGACAACTGTGAGCTCTCTATGATGACAGTGAGCAATTTATGATGACTGTGAACTCTCTATGACCACAATGAGCTCTCTATGCCAACTATAAGCTATAATCACTGTAAGATCAATATGACCACTGTGCACTCTATGTGCCTACTATTAGCTCTGATGCTGTGAGCTATGACAATTATAAGCTCTCTATGACCACTGTAAGCTCTCTATGACTACTGTGAGATCCTTATGAAGAGTATGAGCTCTCTATGAACACTATGAGTTCTCTATGTCCTCTGTAACCTCTCGATGAGCAATATGAGCTATGAACATTGTGAGCTCTCTTTCACCACTGTGAACTCTCTATGACTATTATGAACTGTGACCATTGTGATGTCTCTGTGACCACTATGAGCTATGACCACTTTAAACTCTCTATGACTACTATGAGTTCTCTATGACTACTATGAGCTATGACCATGGTTAGGATTCTATGACAACTATGAGATTTTCTATGCAATCTCTATGTTCACTAAGAGCTCTCTATGACGACTATGAGCTCTCTATAACCACAGAGAGCTGGGGCCATTATGAGGTTTCTATAACCTCTGTAAGCTCTGTATGACCCCTGTGTGTTCAATATGACCCCTGTGAGCTCTCTATGACAATTGTGAGTTCTGTATGACCACAGTGAGCAATCTATGATCACGGTCAGCTCTCTATGACCACGGTCAGCTCTCTATGACCCAGGATTCTGAGATCTTTATAAATACGATGAGCTATGATCATTGTGAGCTCACTATGAACATTAATAGCTCTATATGACCACTGTGAGCTATGACCACTGTGATATCTCTAAGACCACTATGAGCTATGAGCACTCTGAGTTCACTATGACCATTATGAGCGCTCTATGACCACAATGACTATGACCACTGTGTGCCATGTATGACCCCTGAGAGCTCTCTATGAGCACTACGAGTTAAGACCACTATGAGCTCTCATGTGTAGTACAAGTTATGACCATTCTGAGTTGTCTGTGACCACTGTGAGCTCTCTGTGACCACCATGGACTCTCACCAACTGTATGCTCTCTATGACCACTATGAGCTCTCCATGCCCAGTATAACCCATGACCACTGTGAGCACTCTTAGCTATGACCCCTATGAGCTCTCTTTTACAATTGTGAGCTCTCTTTGACAACTTTGAACTATTATTAATGCCAGTTCTCTATAACTACTATTTGTTTTCTGTGACCACTAGGATCTAGCGCCACTATGAGTTCCATAGGACCACTGTGAGCTATGACAACCACGAGCTGTCTTTGACCACTGTAAGCACTCTATGATGACTGTGAGCGCTCTATAACCACTGTGAGCTTTTTGACCACTTTGTGCTATGACCACTGTAAGCTCTTTATGACCACTATAAGCTATGACATATGTTTTGCTCTCTTTTACTATTGTGAGCTCTGTAGGGCCACCATGAACTATGACCTTTGTGAGCTATCTATGACCACTATGAGCTATGACCAATATGAGTTCGCTAAGATTTCAATGAACAGTGGCCACTATGAGCTTTCTATGACAACTGTGCGTTCTCTATGAGCACTATGAGCTATGATCACTGTGAACTCTCTATGACCACTGTGAGCATACTATGATCACTGTGAATTGTGACCACTGTGAGCTATGAGCACTGTGAACGTTTCATTACAATTTTGATTGCAGTATTGCCACTGTGAGGTCTGTATGAAAACTGTTACCTCTGTATTACAACTGTGAACTCTCTATAATCAGTGGGAGTTTTCTATCGTTATAGTGATCTCTCTATAACCACAATGAGCTCTCTAGTTGCACTGTGAGTTATGACCACTGTGAGCTCTCTATGACAACTGTGAGCTTTACATGACCACTATGAGCTAAGAATAATTTGTGCTCTCTGTGACCACAATTATCTATGACCACACTGAGCTCACTATCAACACTATGAGCTATCACCATAGTGACCTCTCTATGACAATTATGAGTTCTCTATAATCACTGTGAGATATGACCACTGTGAGCTCTCTATGACCAATATAAGCTGTGATCACTGTGAGATCTCTGTGTCCATTATAAGCTCTCTATGACTACTATTAGCTATGACTACAGTGAGTTCTCCATAACCACAATGAGAACTCAAAGCCACTGTCACCTCAATGACAACAATTGACTCTCTATTATCACTGTCATCTCTCTATGAGCACTATCACCTATTACCACTGTGAGCTCTATATTACCAGAGAGAGCTGTGACCATTATAAGCTTTCAATGTCCTCTGTGAGTTCTCTCTGCCCACTGTGAGCTCTTGATGACAACTGTGACATATCCATGAATACACAGAGCTCTCTATGATCAGTGCCACTTCTCTATGACCATTGTCAGGTGCATATGACCACTGTGAGCTTGCCAGGACCACCATGAGATAATGAGCACCATGAGCTCTCTATGACCACTGTGAGCTCTCTATTGCCACTCTGAGCACTCTGTCCATTAAGACATCTCTATGACCACTATAAGCTATAACCACTATTAACTCCCTATGACTACAAGGAGCTCTCCATGACCACTGTGACCTATGACCACTGTGAGCTATGATCACTATGAGGTTTATGTGGGCACTGTAAGCTCTCTATGAAAACTATGATCTCTCTATGAGCATTATGACCTCTGTATGACCACTGTGAGCTTTTACCATTGTAAGCTCTCTATGACTAATGTAAGTTATGACCACTCCGAGCTCTCTTTGACCACTGTGGGCTTTCTATGTGCACTATGATCTATGACAACTGGGAGCTCTCTATGATGACTACAAACTCTCTATAGCCACTGTAAGCTCTATATGATGACGCTGAGCATTATATGACCACTGTGAACTCTCTATGACAGCTGTGAGCTTTCTATGAACAGTATGCGGTATGACCACTGTGAGCTCTCTATTAACACTGTGAGCTTTCTATGGCCACTATGAGCTATGAATATTGTGAACTCTCTATGACCCCCCTATAATCTTTGACCACTGTAAGTTCTCTACAACCAGAGTGCACTGTTATCCCTATGAGCTTTCTCTGACCTCTGTGAGGTCTCTGTGCTCACTCTGATCTTTTGATAACACCTGTGATCTATGACCACAGTGAACTTTCTGTGATGACTGTCAGCTCTGCATGATGACTGTCAGCTCTCTATGACCACCATGAACTGTGTAAGACCATTATGAGCTCTCTATGACCACTATGAGCTCTCTGTGACAACTATGATCTCTCTATGACCAGTATGTGCTGACGAATGTGAGCTCTCATTGTCCATTTTGTGTTCTCTATGTCCACTGTGAGTTATGAAACCTGTGACCTCTCTATGTTCACTATGAGGTATGAACACTGTGAGCTCTCTGTGACCACTGTGAGCTCTGTGGTACCACTAGAAACTATAACCAGTGTGAGTTCTCTATGACTACTATTGTCTGTGACCACAGTGAGCTCTGTATCAACTCTACAAACTATGACCAGTTTGAGCTCTCTACAACAACTATCAGTTCTCCATGACCATTGTGAGGTATGACCACTGTGAGCTTTCTATAACCACTATGAGCTGTGACCACTGAGATCTCTATGACTACTGTGAGCTAGTTATGATCATTATGATATATGACCACTGTAGGCTCTCTATGACCAATATGAGATATGATCACTGTGAGCTCTCTGTGGCCACTATGGGCTCTCTATGACCATTATGAATTATGACCACTGTGAGCTAGTTATTACCACTCTTAGCTCTTTATAACCACTATAACTTCTCTATGAGCTACTATGAGCTATAACTACTATGAACTCCCTATGAACATTATGGGTTCCTTCTGAATATTGTGAATTATGATCATTATCAGTTATGACCACTATGAGCTCTCTGTGGCCACTAAGATCTATGCCACTATGAGCTCTCATTGTCCATTATGAGCTCTCTATGACCACTGTTAGCTCTCTTGACACCTGTGAGCTCTCTAGGAACACTATGAATTATGACCAGCAATGAGTTCTTTATGAGTACTATGAGCTCTCAATGACAATGAGAAGCTATGATCCCTGTAAACTCTCTATGACCACTGTTAGCTCTCTATGATCACTGTGACTGCTCTAGGACCATTTTGAATTTTGAGCATTGTCAATTGTCTATGACCATTGTGAGCACTCTCTGACATCTATGCACTCTCTATGACGACTATGACCTATGACCATTGTGTGCTCTCTATGACAGCACTGAACTCTCTTTGACCAATATGTGGTATGACCACTGTGAGCTCCCAATTACCACTGTGAGGTTTCTATGCCCACCATGAGCTATGAATATTGTGAGCTTTCTATGACCAATGTGAGCAATGAACACTGTGAGTTCTCTATGACAACTGTGAGCTCTCTATGACTACTATGACCTATGACCACTGTGAGTTTTCTATGAGCACTATAAGCTCTCAATGACAACTTTTTTTTTTCAACTGGTGCAAAATATTTATTCAAATTAATTAATGTTATGCAGTAGGTTTACTCATCAAAAGACTTGTGATAATCACATCTTTTAATGCAGAATAATCATAATGTTTGAAACCCCATGAAAATTTATATTTTTCAAATCCATCTTGAATATCAATGTTATAAGAATAACAACATTCCAATATCCAAATAGTTTAACAGCTGGACTCAAAAAAGAAAAAAGACACTCCCCCATAAAACCACATGTATTTGGTTAAGAAATGTTATCAAGCAGCCAAAAATAAAATAAAACGTCCAGCTATTCGCATTAACTTAACACAGTTATTGCTCCAATGATCACTTTGTACTTCACTTGGATTGCTTGAGCATAGTAGGCAGCCTGCAAGACCAGCAGCAGAAGCTGTTGTGCAGACCAGAGGTTCTTCCACTTTACATCTCTGTCATGCTACATCCCTTTTGTGCATTAGCCTATAAATACTATTTGTGCTTTGAAAATTCCATCACAGGTCTGGATTAATGGCTCAGTGGTAGGATGACAGCTCTGTAAGAATGAATTCAGGTCCCCAGCATCCAAGTAAAAAGTCAGGTGTGGTTGTGCATGCTTGTAACCCCCACAATGGTAGGAGCAGAGACAGGTAGCTCTCAAAAACTAGTTTGTCAGACAGTTTAGCTGAAATAGTAAACTTTCAGTGAGAGACCCTATTTGAAGGCATTAAGGCAAAGAGTGGTAGAAGAAACACTGAGCATTCTGTTTTGGATTCTACCTGCAACACCCAGGTTGAGCCCACATAATGCATGTACCACATAACCCCCCTCCTGCCTCGCCCCAATTCCACCATAGAATCTTCTTTCTGTTAAGCAGATAACAGAGAAGAAGAACAACAAAGGCAAGCAAGACAATTGTTCTCTCTTTAAAGTATCATTATGTCATTCATGAGTTGAAGCATTCAAAGTGTAAGAAAAAGAAAAGAATACTTTTTATATTCTCTAAACACATATCCAACTGAGTTCACTGGGTCGGATGGCTGTGAACATTTATGCTTGCAGGCATCATCATCTGAGATTTCACTGCTATTGGTTTCCATGTCTGAGTTCCGCTCAGTCTGCCTAGCAAGTGCTTCTTCAAGGGAGAAACCGGCTGGAACCTCAGCTCTGTGAAAAGCCTTTCTCTGTGAAGCCATTTCTCTACAAGTGCTCTGTTTTCTTGTAGAACTCTGTAAGAGAGCTCATCCACTGTAATAGGAAGGTAAGTCCCATCATCTTCAGGAAGTCCCACCATCTCATTACTTTCCGCAACTGATGAAGGCCAAAGGCTCAGGTGAAGAAAACATGTCAGTAAGCTTAATGGTGCACTACAATGCTATCCACACAACATGCTTATTTGGACTTAGAGAAGGAGCTTTGATGCTTTATTCTCCCTGGTGGAACAAGATATTCCTTGGCTTGGCTTGTTTTCCCAAGGCCCAAAGGTATGTTATTAAATTATTATCTGAAGTCTTTCTGAATTTTTAATGTAGGAACTTGTAGGTATAAGTACTTTTTAGTATTACTTTTATGTGATAACATGCATGCATCTTCATTTCCATTGTTTCTCAATTTTCCTTCCTTTTTAGTTTCTTCAATGGTCTTGTTATTCAGTGGTGTGTTGTTAATGTTTATGAATTTGTGTAAATTCTCTTTCTCTTGCTGTTGATTTTTTATTCCACTGCCATCAGATAGAATATAAGAAATTATTTCAATTTTTCCTATATTTGTTGAAATTTGCTTTGTGTCCTTATTATGTGACCTATTCCAGAGAAAGTTCCATGGGATGCGATGTTTGGATGGATTGTTCTCTAGATTCTTTTAGGTTCATTGCCATAGTTAGGTAGAGGTGTCAACTTGATAGTTGAGGCTGTGCACATTTGTAGATAATTATTAGTTGAGATAAACTCACAGTATACCTGCAGGAGATTGTCTAGTTGATGGAGCAACTTGCTTATCTACTATTCTAGCTTGGGTTATGTATGGTTCTTGTAGATTATTGGATGTATTTATCTTTCTCTTCACACCTTAGGATCCTTTCAAGTATTTTTACCTGTAGTCCTGGAGTAGTGCTCATGGATCCTTTAGTTTACTTTATTGTAGAATTTTTTCTTTATTCTGAAACAATGATGGATATGTTTTGTTGGATGTGATAGTCTGGGTTGGCAGCTATTGTCTTTCAGGCTTTACCGTTTCTCCTGGGAAATGTGCTATTATACTCATGGCTCTTCTTTTATAAATGATATATGTTTCTTTTTTTAGTTGTTAGTAATTTTTATTACTTTGTATATTTAGTGCTTTAACTATAATATGTGGGGAGGTTCTTTTCTGCTGTTGTCTGTTGATGTTCTAAGAGCATCTTGTTTTTAGATAGGTATTTTTTTTCTTTAAATTTGAGAAATTTTCTTGAAAAGATTTTCTGTTCTTTTATCCTGAAATTCTTCTTCTAAGCCCATTTTTTTATTAATACATTTTTATTATTATTTCCGTTCATACAAACTTAATAGGTACACCAGTTCCTGCCCTCCCTCCTCCTCCCCCCAAACCCCCTGCTCCACCTCCCCTCACCCCTCCCTCCCCATGCCCCATTGCCTCCCGCCCCAATTCCCAGAGAGTCCTTTATTGTGCATGCCTGACTCTCCTCTGGGCCCTCCTCTCCGATGACGTACAAGGACCCAGTGGCATTTCCCTGAACCCTTTCCCATGTTTCCCTTAAGCACAGGAACACTAGTGTGGCTGTCAATTCCTTGTCTCCAAGGATCTTGGTGCCTTTAGCAGATGCTAGACTTTGTGAGGTCAATAGTGTGCTGGACATTGCGCCGGGCTTGCAAAGTCCAATTATGATTGCTTCGGCCCTAACTTGTGTGGAGTATCTTGCAAATCATTGCTCTTCCCATCCATTTGCTCTTACAATCTTACCGCCCTCTCTTCCGCAAATGTCCCTGAGCTTCAGGATGGGGAGAGATTAGTCTGGCCCAGTTCTAGGTGGTTGGTATAGACTCTCTGAAGTTCTGGATTGTGGTTTGTTGATTTTCTTTTGCAGTTTTGCTGCTCCTGCAATGCCCTTCACTTCATCCTGCTGGACACTGTATGTCACCCCCTGGCCAGAGACAAAAAGCTGTTAAACTGGAGTCTTGTTATAAGAGCACATTCAAGGGTAGATGTAATAAAAGTAGGAAACCTCAGTAAGGGAGAGGTCAATCACCCATTTGCAAAATGGTTACTTTTTATCTGCCAGACTATATGCCCTTCCCTTCTGGTGAGATCATACCCCCTCAGGTGAAAATGATCAAGAACGAAGGTCTGTGAACTTAACCAGGTGTCACATTACTTACTTGCAGTCCTTGATGGTGGCCTATTTTCTCTGCTGTAACATGGTCACTTCTCTCCTTGTTTTTGGTGTGGCCTCCAACCCCATCCCTCTTGTTCGTAATCCTTGCAATTACTGTAGGTATTACATAGATTTACCTTTAAGTGTCTTAAGGTGGGTTGGGTGGGTTTGGTACTAGGAGCCACCTATTAGGGAGTACATACGGCGCTTAATATTCTGGGTTTGGGATACTTCACTTAATATAATTGTTTCTAATGACATCCATTTCCCGGCAAATTCCAGTAATTCATCATTTTTGATGGCTGAGTAGCACTCCATTGTATAGATGTACCACAATTTCCTTATACACTCGTCAACTGTTGGACATTTGGGTTGATTCCATGACTTTGCTATTGTAAACAGTGCTGCTATGAACATGGTCACACTTGTGCTATCGAGGTGAACCTCTGCTGTATGGGGGGTTATTCCCAAAAGTGGAATAGCAGGGTCATATGGCATTTCGATCTTTAAGAGTTTCCAGACGACTCGCCAGAGTGGCTGTATGAGCCTGCATTCCCACCAGCAATGTAGGAGAGTTCCCTTCTCTCCACATCCTCTCCAGCATTTGGTGTTGTTTGTATTGTGGATTTTTGCCATCCTGACCGGGGTGAGATGATATCTCAGGGAAGTTTTGATCTGTATTTCCCTGATGGCTAAAGAAGTGGAGCATTTTTGAAGATATTTGTTAGACATTTTAATTTCATCCTGGTAAAGTTTCTTTTAAGTTCCAGGGCCCTAAGCCCATTTTTAATAGATTTTTATCTTTCATATAATCTGCATGTTCTATTGATATTTTCTTATTAATTCATCTTTGTTATTGTCATTGAGTGTTTCCATTCATCTATTTTATATTCAGGGCTTCTTGCCTTGATCTATTCCATTGGTGAGATTTTTCCCATAGAGCTTTGAATTTAATTTGCTAATTTTTTTCATTTCTGGTATTTCAGGTTTTATTTTTGTTTTAGAATTTCTATATTTACTAAGTTCTATCACTTCCTCTATTAACTTCTTACTACTCAGTTGTTTGTGTTCTCTTTGAATTCATCCAAGAGTTCATTGTGACTTGTCTAATTTTTTTTTCTGATTTAATTTGAGCATACTTACAGTCACTCTTTTGAATTCTTTGTCTGGAAATTTATCCAATGTGTTCTATTGGAGGCCATTACTATGGGATTATTAATGTCGAAGGAGTTATTTTTAATGCCTTAACAACTTTTGACTATGGCCACTATCAGCTCTCTGTGACCACTGTAAGCATTCTATATATACTGTGAGTTCTCTGTGACTACTGTGAATTATGACCACTGTGAGCTCTGACCACTGTGACTCTCTGTGGCTCTTTATGTGAGTAAGAGCTTTCTGTTGCAACTGTCAGTTCTGCATGATGACTGTCAGCACTCTATGGCCACTGTGATCTCTATGACCACTATGATCTCTCTATTACTACTGTGAGCTCTGAGTATTATGAGCTGTCTGTGACCACTGTATGTTATGATCACTCTGAGTTCTCTTTGATGACTGTTAGCTTTCTATATTCACTATGATCTATGACCACTGTGAGCTCTTATGACAACTATGAAATCTTTATGACCACTGGTAGCCCTCTATGATCACTATGAGCTATAACTAGCATGAGCTTTCTCTGACCACTATGAGATCCCTATGACCACTGTGAATTTAAACCACTATGATGAATATGATCTCTCTATGGCCAAGGTTGTAACAATGTAACATTGTCTTGGGGGCCCACAGAGACCCTTTGGGGTGGGAATAAACTGGCTCAGAGTCAACAGCACAGACTACAGGCGTCAGGAAAGTGGCAAAGCAGGTTGTCAGGCTCTCAGATTCATATGCACGCTTATTTGCAGGCTTGTTTGCAGGCTCATTTATTACAAATATCAGGCTGCTTATATACCTCCCCAACATCCCATAAATCCTAGCTTGAGCCTTTGCTGAGTTGTCCTGTCTGAATTGGTCCTCTCAGCCATGCAGTTTAACAGCACCAACTGTCTTTACTCTGGAGAAGGTGTAGTCTTACGAGATTTGTAGTCTCACGAAATTTGTATGCTTAGCGGGAGGGAGGAGTTCAAGGGGCCTATCTGTATGGGGGATGGAAGCCTCTGTGGCACAATCATTTTCCGTTCCTCCTACACATCCATCCTTTTTATTTATTTTTTACAGCCAGCAGGAGCCAGAGTTCATTGCTCTGACCTTGTTGACCCTGCCTCAGAGGGTGTCCAGTATGATGGACCGTGCTTGCCTTACATTGCCCTGTCTCACAGGATCTTACCCATCGTTGGATACTGGCCCTCAAAGGACCTCACATCTTGAAGGCATGTCAGGATATGTGGATAGTAGATTAGACCAAGGCTTCACCAATCTCTGCAATCCAAGCTCAAACCTTGTCCCTAAGGGCACCACGGCTTGGATATTCAAGAGATAGTCAAGGGGTATTCAAGGGCACCTGTAGCATGGTCTTATTGATAGAGCACTGCTGAGAGATTGTGCTGAAGGAAATACTTAAGCAATATAATTGATAAAAGAACAGTTCCTTCTATGATAATGTGAGTTATAATTCATTAAAAATTAAAATCAAGTGAGAAAACAATGAAAGAAAACTTACAATCTATTAGAAAAACAATTGTGATTTATATAGAACATAAGTAGCTAAGGATGTAGATGTTATCAAAAATTATTTGTTCTTATTCTTAAGTATGCATACTTGTATTGAAAAATGGCATGCCAAAAAAAATCAGTGTGCAACAGAAATGAAAAAGAAAATCAGCATGTAACAGAAATGAAAAAAAATATTGAAGTGGCCACAGATTTACTCAGTTTCTGAATCTGGTTCCCAGGAAGGCTTCACAATCTCTGTTGCCGGTCTTACATCTCCAGCTGGCACCCATATTGGTGAAGTGGAATCCTGAGGGAAGACACAAGCATATCCTCAGCCCTGGGTTAATAAGGGAGTGGGTCCCTGCTATAGCAATGTGAAAGGGTTCCTCTATTGGACAAGAGGCTGGGGGTATAGGTCCGTGGTAAGGAAGACACCCATATTGGGGACAAGGAGCCTTTCTTCTCGCTTTCTGTTGGCTGGGAAGCATAAGTGTGCACCCCTGCCACTGCGGCACTGCCTGGGCACTGAGCCTCCACGTCCTCAGGCTGCACGTGGTAAGTGAAGGTGTGAGCACCGATCAGGGAAGATGGGCACCATGCTCCAGAGGTGAGGCTGCAGAAAGTTGGTATTAGGCTCCCTAACTGTGGGATCTTCACAGTGTGAGGGGAGGTTGCCCATTTTAAATAACAGAGACAAGACTAAAGAGGAACAGATGAGACAAGGAATGTACCTCCCTATTGGTGGACAGACAAACACAGAGAAAGGGAAAGGGACCTTCATGCTCGTCTCTCGCAAAGGTAAAGACATTAAACACAAGGGGGCCAGCTTACCAAAAACCTGCTGAAGGGAGCACAGTATTCAACACTGGTGCTGTGAGGGGAAAAGGGCCACTGTGGACGTCCCATGTTGGGTGCCAGATGTAACAGTATAACAGCGTTTTGGGGGTGCACGGAGACCCTTGGGGGCGGGGATAAGCTGGTGCAGAGTCAACAGCACAGACTCTGGGAGTCAGGCGAGTGACAAAGCTGGCTCTCAGGCTCTCAGACTCATATGTAGGCTTGTTTGCAGGCTCGTTTTTTATAAATATCAGGTTGGATATACACCCCACTCAACATCCCATAAGTCCCAGCGTGAGCCTTTGCTGAGTTGTCCTGTCCGGATTGGTCCTCCCAACCAGGCGGTTTAACAGCACCAACTGTCTTTGCTCTGGACAAGGTGCAATCTCGCGAGATTTGTAGTTTCGTGAGATTTGTATGCTTAGCAGGAGGGAGGACTCCAAGGAGCCTCTCTGTATAGAGGATGGAAGCCTCTGTGGCGCAATCATTGTCCATTCTTCCTTCTCTGTAGGACCACTATGACCTATCTATGATCACTGTGAACTATGACAATTGTCAGCTCTCTATGACAACTATGAGATTGCTATGGCTACTGTGAGCACTCTATGACCATTATGAACTATTAGCATTGTGAACTATCTTTGACCATTATGAGCACTCTGTGACAACTATGAACTCTCTATGCCTATTATGAGCTATGACCATTATGAGTTCTCATTGCCTATTATGTGCTCTCTATGACCACTGTTAGTTTTAAACCCTGTGACCTATGTTCACTGAAATCTATGACCACTCTGAGCTCTATATGACCACTATGAGCTATAACCACTGTGAGGTCTCTATGACAACTATGGTCTGTGTCCACTATGAGCTCACTACACGAGCTATGACCATGTTGAGCTCTCTATGAGTTCTCTACAACTATTGTGAGCTCTCTATGACCACTATGGTCTATGATCACTCTGAGATCTCTTTCAACACTATGAGCTATGTCCACTGTGAGCTTAAGATAAAGATTAAGTGTTCTATATAACCATTGTGAGCAATGACAACTTTGAGCTCTCTATGTCCACTGTGAGCTTTCTATGACAACAATGAATTATGGACACTGTGAGCTCTTTGTGATAATAATGAGCTGTGACCACTTTGAATTCTCTATGACTGCTGTGAGGTCTATATGACCACTATGAGAGAGTTGTGAACACTATGAATTTTCTATAACTTCTGTGAGCTCTCTATGCCAACTGTGAGCTCTCCATGAAAACAGTGAGCTCTCTGTGACCACTGTTAGCTCTCTATTATGACTATGAGCTAGGAACACTATGAGCTGTCTATGACCACTAAGAGCTATGAGCACTAAGAGCTCTATATCATCACTGTGACCTCTCTATGAACACTGTGAATTATGACATCTATGAACACTCTATGACCACTATGAGCTGTGATCACTATGAGATCTCTATGACCAGTGTAATATCTCTGATGATTGTGATCTCTCTATGACCACTTAGAGCTCTCTCTGACCACTGTGAGCTATGACCACTGTGAGCTCTCTCTGACCACTATGATCTATGAAAACAGCGAGCTCTCTATTAAAGGAGAGAGCTGTGACCACTATGAGCTTTCTCTGCCCTCTGTGAGCTCTCTATGCTCACTGTGAGCTCTTGATCATAACTGTGAGCATCTATGACCTCAGTGAGCTCTCTCTGACAACTTTGACCTCTTTATGTCTACTATGACCACTCTATGACCACTATGAGCTACAACCACTATGAACAACCTATGACAACTATGAGTTCTCTATGACAACTGTGAGTTATGACCAGTGTGCGTTATGACCCCTATAAACTCTCTGTGACCACTGCAAGCTCACTATTACCATTATGATTTCTCTATGACCACTATGATCTCTGTGTAACCACTGTCAGCTATGACTATTGTGAGCACTATAAGTTTTCACCACTCTGTGCTCTCTTGGACCACTATGACCTCTCTATATACATTATGACCTATGAAAATTGGGAGCTCTCTATGACCACTATGAACTCTTTATGACCACAGTGAGCTCTCTAGACCATTATGAGGCACTCTATGACCATTGTGAGCTTTTTATGACAGCTGTAAATTCCTACAAAGAACCCCTATGAGGTATGACCACTGTGAGCCCTCTATTTCTCTGTGAGCTCTCTATCACCATTATTAGGTATTAAAACTGAGAACTCTATATGATCAATATGAGCTTTGGCCACTGTGAGTTCTCTATCGCCACTATGACTTCTAAATGACCACTTTGAACTATGATCCATATGAGCTCTCTAAGACCTCTGTTAGCTATGACCACTGTGAACGCTCTCTGACAACTGCGAGCTCTCTATAACCACTGTGAGCTCTCTATGACCACTGTCACTGCTGTATGACCACCATGAGCTCACTTTGAACTCTGTGAGATCTTTATGACCACTGTGAGCTCTCTATGATAAATGTGCATACTCTATGACCACTGTGAACTATGACCATTATGAAATGTCTATGACCACCATGAGCTATGACCAATGTGATCTCTCTTTGACCACTGTGAGCTCTAAATGAGCAGTATGATACCAGTGAAGTTGTGACATCACAAGTAATGCTGTGATTTCACAGTGAATTAGGATGTCAGTGGTGAGGCTGTGCCATCACATGTGGCTGTGATGTGAGGGCAAAGTGAGAATGTGGTGAAAGTCTGTATTGTCACTGGTGATGCTGTGATATCGCAATGAGGCTGTGATGTCTATGTGGAGACTCTGATATCATAGTGTGTCTGTGATGTCACAGTGAAGCCATGCCATCATAGTGAAACTGTGGTATCTATGTTGTGGCTGGCATATCACAGTGAGGCTGTGATGCCACCATGAGGCTTTGATATCACCATGTGGCAGTGGTGTCACTATGAGCCTATGATGTCATAAGGAGTTGGTGATGTCCTGGTGGAGGTTGTGAGGTCACAGTGAGACTGTGATGTCAGTGGCAAGACTCATGTCACAGAGAAGCTATGATGTTAGTGATGATGCTGTGATCTCACGTTGAGTCTGTGATGTCACTTTGAAGTTTGTATGTCACTGTGGGCTGTCATGTCACCATGAGGTGATAACAAGCTGAGATGTCACAGTGAGGCTGTGATGTCAGTGGCAAGACTGATGCCACAATGAGGCTAATATTTAAAAGGTGAGTTTGTCTTGTCAGTGGGCAGACTGTGAGGTCACTATTAGGCTGTGATTTTGCAGTGAGGCTCTCATGTCATGGCTGATTCTGTGAGATGTCTGTGAGGCTTTGACATCAGGGGTGATGCTTGAATTTCACAGTGAGGTTAGGACATCAGTGGTGAGGCACTGCCATCACACTGAGGCTGTGATGTCAGAAGAGAGGCTGTGATGTCACTGTGAGGTGGTGATGTTACCGTGAGGTTGTGATATCAGAGTGAGGATGTGATATCAGTGGTGATAGAGTACATCACAGTTCGGATGAGATTTTAGTGGTTACGCTATGATATCGGAAGTGATGCTCATGTCAGTGATGAGGCTGAGATGTTCCAGTGAGCCTGGGATATTACTGGTGAGGCTGTGATGCCACCGTGACCTGTAATATCACAGGGAGTTGGTGATGTCATGGTGGAGGCTGTGAGGTCACAGTGAGACTGTGATGTCAATGGTAAGACTGATGTCACAGCGAGGCTCTGATGTCATTGGTGATACTGTGAAGTCACATTGAGGCTGTGCTGTCACTGTCAGGTTGCATTTACACAGTGAGGTTGTGAGGACACAGTGGCTATGATTTCACAGTGAGGCTGTGTTATTACTAGTGATGTCGTGACATCACAGTGAGGGAGTGATGTAAGTGGAGCAAGGCTATGATAACAGAGTGAGGATGTGATTTTCATTGCTTAGGCTGTGATGTCAGAAGTGAGGCTGATGTCAATGATGAGGCTGAGATGTCACAATGAGCCTGGGATGTCACAGGTGAGGCTGTGGTGCCTCACCTGTGGTGCCACAGCGTGGCTGTGATGTCACAGTTGAGGCTGTCATGTGATGGTGAGCCTGAGATGTCTAAGCAGGATGTCCGTGGTGTCACTGGAGCTATGCTGTCAGATGTTAGCCTGTTATGTCACAGTGAGGCAGTGATATCAGAAATGATGATATAATACCACAGGGAGGTCGTGATATCACTCTGATGTTGCGATGTCACTAAGAGGCTGTGACATCACAGATATGTTGGCATATCACATGTGAGGCTGTGAGGTCACTGTGGAAGATGTGATGTCAGTGGCAAGCTTGATTTCACCATGAGGCTATGATGTAACAAGTGAGTCTATGATGTAAGAGGTTAGACTGTGAGGTCACAGTGAGGCTGTGATGTCAATGTGAGGCTGTGATATCAGTGGAAAGATTGATGTCACAGTGAGGTAGTGATGTAACATGTGAGGCTGTGGTGACACTGTTTATGATGTCAATGACTATGATATCATGGCTGAGGTTCTTACGTCACTGTGTGCCTATGCTTTCTGTGGTGAGGTTGTGGTGTCACAGTGTAGCTTTGATATCACCATGAGGCTTTGATGTCACAGTGAGGCTTTGATGGCACAGTGAAGGTGTGAGATCAATTGTTAGGCTGTGATTTCTGATGTGAGATTGATATGTGAGTTGAGGAAGAGATGTCGCATTGATGATGTGATATAAGTAGTGTGGCTGTGATGCCACAGTGAGCTTATGATGTCACAATGAGGTTGTTGGTGTCACTGGTGAAGGTGGGATATCATAATAAGCCTGGAATGTTAGTGAAGGAAGATGTCATAGTGAGTCTATGATATCACTGGTGAGGCTCTGATGTCAGTCGCAAACCTATTATGTTGACAGTGACACTGGTGAGACTGTGATGTCAAAGGATGTGTTGTCACTGGTGTGGCAGTGATGTAAGAATTCTAATTTCCATGGTGACACTGATGTCACAGGTGAGGCTGTCATGTCACCATGAGGTGATTTCACTCTGGAATCCATGATGATATAGTGAAGCTGTGATGTCAGTGGCAAGACCGATGTCACAATGATTGTATGATTTAACAGGTGGGCCTGTGGTATCAGTGGTAAAATTGTGAGGTCACTGTGAGGATGTGATGTCACAGTGTGGCTCTGATGTCAAGGTTGATTCTATGAGATGTCAGTGAGGCTGTGATGGCAGGGGTGATGCTTGGATTTCACAGTGAGATTAAGATGTCAATCATGAGGCTGTGCAGTCATGCTGAGACTGTGATGTCAGAGAATAGGGTGCAATGTCACTGTGAGGTGGTGATGTTATCATGAAGTTATGATGTCACAGTGAAGTTGTGATATCAGTGGTGATAGACTATGACATCACAGTTCAGCTGTGATTTCAGTGGTTAGGCTGTGATGTCAGGAGTGAGGTTGATGTCAGTGATGAGGCTGAGATGTCACAATGAGGCTGGGATGTTTCTGATGAGGCCACAAAGCCACAGCGAGGCTGTAGTGTCACTGTTGAGGCTGTCATGTGACCATGAGCCTGAGATGTCAGTGATGAGGCTGTGGTGTCATAGTGAGGCTACATGGGATGTCAGTGATGAGGGTGTGATGCCACATTGAGGCTATGATTTGAGGCTAGGCAGGATGTACACAGAGTCACTGATGCTATGATTTCAGAGGTTAGCCTTTTATGTCACAGTAAGGCTGTGATGTCAGTGGTGAGGCTGTGATGTCAGAGTGAGCATGTGATATCAGAAATGCAGGTATAATGCCACAGTGATGCGGTGATATCACTGTGAAGCTGTGATGTCACTGTGAGGATGTGCCATCACAGAGAAGTTGAGATGTCACAGTGAGGCTGTGAGGTCACTGTGGGAGATGTGATGTCAGTGACAAGGCTGATTTTACCATAAGGCTGTGATGGAACAGGTGAGTTTATGATGTCACAAGTTAGACTGTGAAGTCACAGTGATGCTGTGATGTTACAATGAGTTTGTGTATCTCTGTGAGGTTGTGATTCACTGGGGAAGTTGTGATGGCACAGTGATATTGTGAGGTCAATAGCGACACTGTCATGTCACAGGGAGGCTGTCATGTTTCAGTGAGCCTGTGAGGTCCGTGATGAAGCTGTGGTGCCATAGTGAGGCTGGGTAGGATGTCAGTGATGAAGGTGTGATGTCGCATTGAGGCTATGATTTCAAAGGTGAGCCTGTTTTGTCATAGTGAGGCTGTGATGAAATAGTAAGGCTATAACATCAGAGTCAATGCTGTGATGTCACAGTTGGGCAATGATTTTAGAGGTGAGCCTGTGATGTCATTTTGATGCTGTGATGTCAGAGTGAGGCTATAACCGCAGAGGTGAGGCTGTGATGTTACAATGAGGCTGTTTTTTCCATCAGTGGTGCCTTGCTATCACAGTGAGGCTGTGATCTCAGTGGGAGTTACTATGTCATCACAGTGAGGATATGATTTCAGGGTCTAGGCTGTGATGTAAGAATGAAGCTGATGTGATTGATGAAGCTATGATGTCACAGTGAGGCTAGCATGTCACTAGTTAGGCTGTGATTCCACCATGAGATTTGAGGTCACTGTATGGTTGTGGTGGCATGGTGAGCCCTTGATGTGACACAGATTTGATGATGTCACGTTGGAGGCTGCGAGTTCACAGTGAGACTGTGATTTCAGTGGCAAGTGAGGCTATGATATCAGTGGTGATCCTGTAAATTCACACTGAGGCTGTGATGTCCCAGTGAGGCGATGTCAGAGGTGTGTACGTGATGTCACAATGAGGCTATTATCTAAGTGATGAGGCTGATGTCACAGAGAATTTGTGGTATCCCAGTGATGTTGTGATGTCAATAGCAACACCGTGGTGTCACAGGGGGGCTATCATGTTTCAGTGAGCCTGTGAGGTCATTGGTCAGACTGTGATATCATAGTGAGGCTACATAGGATGTCAGTGATGAAGAAGTGATGCCGCATTGAGGCTATGATTACAGAGGTGACCCTGTGATGTCATAGTGAGGCTGTGATGAAACAGTGAGGTTATATTGTCAGAGCTGATGTTATGATGTCACAATTGGGCTATGATTTCAGAGATGAGCCTGTGATATAATAGTGAGGACGTCATGTAACAGTGAGGCTATAACCACAAAGGTGAGGCTGTGATATCATAGTGAGGCTACATAGAATGTCAGTGATGAAGAAGTGATGCCACATTGAGGCTATGATTACAGAGGTGACCCTGTGATGTCATAGTGAGGCTGTGATGAAACAGTGAGGTTATATTGTCAGAGTTGATGTTATGATGTCACAATTGGGCAATGATTTCAGAGGTGAGCCTGTGATATAATAGTGAGGACGTCATGTAACAGTGAGGCTATAACCACAAAGGTGAGGCTGTGATATCACAGCGAGGCTGTGATGTCAGTTGGCAAGACTATGACATCACAGTAGGGATGTGATTTTAGTGGTTAGGCTGTCATGTCAGTATGAGGCTGATGTGAATGATGAGGGTATGATGTCACAGTGAGGCTGGCATGTCACTGGTGAGGCTGAGATGCCACCGTGAGTCTTGGATGTCACCATGTGGCTGTGGTATCACCATGAGCCTGTGATGTCACAAGGATTTGGTGATGTCACAGTGAGGCTGCTATATCACAGTGCAGCTGTGAATTCAGTGGTTAGGCTGTGATTTCAGAAGCGAGACTGATGTGAGTGATGAGGTAGAGATGTCGCATTGATGATGTCATATAACTGGTGAGGCTTTGATGCCACAGTGAGGTTATGATGCAACATGAGGCTGTAGTGTCATTAGTGTAGGTGTGATGTCACAGTAAGGCCAGAATGTCAGTGTAGAAACATGTCATAGTGAGTCTTTGATATCTCTTGTGAGACCATGATGTTAGTGGTGCACCTGTTACATGACAGTGACACTGGTGAGGCTGTGATATCAAAGCAGTGTGAGTTCAAAGTGAGGCTGTGAGGTCACTGCGAGGCTGTGATGTCACAGTGCGGCTGTGATGTCACAGAGAGGTTGATGTCAGAGTGAGGCTGTGAGGTCATTGTGGAAGATGTCATGTCTGTGGGAAGGCTGATTTCACCATAAGGCTATGATGTAACAGGGAGTCTATGATGTAACAGGTTAGACTGTGAAGTCAGAGTGAGGCTGTAAGGTACTGTTAGGCTATCATATCTGTGGGAAAATCGATGTCACGGTGAGTCAGTATTATATCATGTGAGGCTTTGGTGCCACTGTTTATGATTTTAAAGGCTATGATATCACTGCTGAGGCTGTCATGTCACTGTGAGCCTCTGCTATCAGTAGTGAGGCTGTGGTGTCATAGTAAGGCTAGGTACGATCCCAGTGGTGAGGGTGTGATGTCACAGTATGCCTGGGATGTCACTATGAGGCATTGATATTACTGTGTGGCTGTGATGTCACCATGAGCCCATGATGTCACAGGGAGTTGGTGATGTCAAGGTGGAGGCTGTGAGGTTACAGTGAGACTGTGAAGTCAGTGGCAAGGCTGATGTCATACTGAGGCTATGATGTCAGTGTTGATGCTGTGAAGTCACATTGAGGCTGTGATGTCACAGTGAGTCTATGTCAGAGGTGTGTATGTGATGTCACGATGAGTGTATTATGTCAGTTGCAAGGCTGATGTCACAGTGAATTTGTGATGTCACAGTGAGGCTGTGATATCTCAGTGAGGCTATGATGTCACAGTGAAGCTGTGATATCACAGTGCAGCTATGATGTCAGTGTTTAGGCTGTGATTTCAGAAGTGAGACTGATGTGAGAGATGAAGATGATATGTCGTATTCATGATGTGATATAACTGGTGATGCTGTGATGCCACAGTGAGGTTACGATGTCATCCTGAGTCAGTGGTATCACTGGTGAGGCTGTATGTAATATCACAGTGAGCCTGTCCTATCAATGGTGAGGTTGTGATGTCACAGTGAGGCTGTGATATCAGAAATGAGGCTATAATGCCACAGAGAGGCTGTGATATCACTATAAAGCTGTGATGACACTATGAGACTGTGAAATCACAGAGAGGTTGTGATGTCACAGTGAGGCAGGGAGGTCACTCTGGAAGATGTGATGTCAATGGCAAGGCTGATTTCACCATGAAAGTATGATGTAACAGATGAGTCTATGATGTTACAGGTGAGTCTATAATGTAACAAGTTAGATTGTGAGGTCACAGTGAGGCTGTGAGATAACCGTAAGGCTGCAATATCTGTTTGAAGATTGATGTCACAATGAGTCAGTGATGTACATGTGAGGCTGTTGTGTCACTGTTTATTATATCAGAGCCTATGATGTCACTGCTTAGGCTGTCATATAACTGTGAGCCTATTATACCTGTGATGAGGCTGTGTTGTCCCAGTGAGGCTGTGTTGTCATCACTGATACCATGATATCACAGTGAGGCTGAGATGTCAGTGGAGCAAGACAGTGACATCACAGTGAGGATGTCATTTCCTTGGTTAGGCTGTGATAGCAGAATGAGGTTGATGTGAGTGATGAGGTTATGATGTCACAGTGAGGCTGGCATGTCACTGATGAGTCTGTGATGCCACTGTGAGGCTTTGATGTCACCGTGTGGCTGTGTTGACAGCATGAGCCTGTGATGTCACAGGGAGATGGTGACGTCATGGTGGAGACTGCGAGGTCACAGTGAGACTGTGATGTCAGTGGCAAGTCTGATGTCACAGTGAGTTTGTGATATCACAGTGAGGCTGTGATGGCACTGTCAGGCTGTGAGGACACACTGTGTCTATGATGTCACAGTGAGGCTCAGACGACACAGTGATGTAGGAATGTCACTGGAGAGGTTTAGATGGTACAGTGAAGCTGTGATGTTAGTGTTGAGACTGATGTCACACTGAGGTTGTGATGTCACTGTGAAAGTTGTATGTCACTGTGGGATGTCATGTCACTGTAAGATGATATCACTCTGGAAGCTGTGATGTCACAATGAGGCTATGATGTTCCTGTGAGGTTGTGATTTCACTGGGAAAGTTGTGATGTCACGGTGAGTTTGTGATGTCAATAACGAAACTCTGGTGTCAGAAGGAGGCTGTCATATTCAATGAGTCCATGAGGTCAGTGGTGAGGCTGTGGTGCTATAGTGAGGCTAAGTAGGATGTCAGTGATGAGGTATAATATTGCATTGAGGCTATGATTTCTGGGGTGAGCCTGTGATGTCATAATGAGGCTGTGATGGAACAGTGAGGCTATAACTTCAGAGGTGAGGTTGTGAAATCACAGTGTGGCTGTGTTGTTACCAGTGAGGCCGTGATATCACAGTGAGACTGTAGTGTCAGTGGAGTGAGACTATGATATCACAGTGAGGATGTGATTTTAGTAGTTAGGCTGTGATATCAGAATGAGTCTATGTCAGAGCTGTGTATGTGATATTACCCTGAGGCCATTATGTCAGTGGCAAGGCTGATATCACAGTGAGGTTGTGATGGCACTGTCAGATTGTAATGTCAGAGTGAGACTGAGAGGACACAGTGTATCTATGATGTCACAGTGAGTCTCTTATGACACAGTGATGTTGTGATGTCACTGAAGAGGTTTTGATGGACCAGTGAGCCCATGATGTTAGTGATGAGGCAAATGTCACAATGAGGCTGTGATGTCACTGGTGAAGTTACGATGTCACAATAAGATTGGAATGTCAGTGGTGAGAAAGATGTCCTACTGAGTCTATGATGTCACTGGTGAGGCTATGATATTACCGGTGAACCTATTACATGACAATGACATTGGTAAGGTTGTGATGTCATAGGCTGTGTCAGTGATGTCAGTGTTCTAATGTCCATGGTGATGTTGATATCACAGGTGAGGCTTTGCTATCACTATGACATCACACTTTGGCTGAAATTTCAGTGGTTAAGCTTTGATATCAGAAGTAAGGCTGATGTCAGTGATGTCAAAGAGAGACTGTGATGTTCCTGGTGAGGTTGTGCTGTTGTTGAGTTTGTGATGGCAAAGTGAGAGTGTGTGACAATGAGGCTATAATGTCACTGGTGAAGGTGTGATGTCACAATAAGCCTGAAATATCAGTGGTGAGAAAGATGTCATAGTGAGTCTATGATGTGACTGGTGAGGCTCTGATGTCAGCAGTGAACCTGTTATGTGACAGTTACACTGGTGAGGCTGTGATGTTATAGGTTGTGTTGTCACTGGTGTGGCAATGATGTCAGTGTTCTGACTAATGTCAGTAGAAATACTGATGTCACAGGTGAATCTGTGCTGTCCTTGGTGAATCTGTGCTGTCACTGTGAGGCTATGATGTCACTGTGAGGGGTGTATGTCACTGAGGGCTGTCATGTCACCGGGAGGTGATATCACTCTGGAAGCTGTGATGTCAAAGTTAGGTTGTGATGTCAGTGGGAAGATTGATGTCACAATGAATCTATGATGTCCAGATCCTGCAGAAATGAAGGTATTGGTAATCCTTCCAGGTAAAGAGCCAAGACGTACAGAAGTGTTTGCTGAAGGTGGAGGAAATACAGAATGTGTAGTAGAAGAAGGTAGATATAAGTACCACTTCAGGCTACATAACCAGTTACAGAAATGAGGATTATAATTGCCATGAGTGTTCCTTGTCTACCTAGACAGTCAAGAATGGAATTGTACATGTATATATCCTCTAAGAAGATATTTATGTTATGTAATGTAAAGTTTATCTACAGTTATGTGATGTGGTGTCAAGGTGACAAGGGTGGAATTGTGATAGTTAAGCTTGAGTGTCAACTTGACCACCTGGTATTAACTAAGATGGCTGAGACCACTTGATAGGATTGTACCTACCCTAGATCCTATCAGATCCTCTAAAGTTCTCATAGGATCCTCCCAGTACTGCATCACATAAAAAGGAGCCACCAAGGAGAACAGATGCCTTCTTGCAGTTGTGCTAGGAATCATTCTTCCTACCAGCCATCACCCACTACTGAACTGAGCAGTAGTCATCGGACTACCTCAGCTACTGGCAGCCATCCTTGGATTACTTCACCCATACTGTAAGCTAACTCAATACATTCCATATATATATATGAACATATATATATATATATTCATTGTGTCAATTCTGCATTTCTAGAGAACCTGACTAATACACTGTGACACCACAGTGTCGCTATTGACATCACAACTTCCTCAATGACATCACAACCTCACAGTCACATTAGAGCCTCATTATGACATCACAGCAATACCGCACCATCAAAGCATCACTGTGACATAAAGCTTGACCCCTGACATCATAGCCTCACTGTGACATCACAGCTTCAGTTTGACACAATAAACTCACTGTGACATTGGAGCCTCCCCAGTGACCATACAGCCTCACCAAATGACATATTCTCCTTGTGAAAGAACAGTTACTACTGACATCACAGCATCACTGTGACATCACAGCTTCTAGAGTGATATCACATCACAGTGACATGACAACCCACAGTGACATCATATCCTAACAGTGACATCAGAGCCTCACTAGTAACAGCACAGTCTCACCTGTGACAACAGCGTCACCACTGATATTAGTCAGAATACTAACATCACTGACACACCAGTGACAACTCATCCTTTGACATCACAGCCTCACCAGTGACATGCCAGCCTCATTGTGAAAGCATACCCTCATCACTCACATCAGCCTCATTCTGATATCACAGTCTAACCACTGAAATCAGAGCT
Source organism: Typhlomys cinereus (assembly GCA_023101885.1). NCBI lineage: Eukaryota > Metazoa > Chordata > Mammalia > Rodentia > Platacanthomyidae > Typhlomys > Typhlomys cinereus. The sequence goes on from JALPQD010000867.1 coordinate 50,562, forward strand.
GCACTGTGATGTCTTAGTGTATCACCACTGACATCACAGCCTCATTGTGATATTACGGCATCACAAGTGACAACACAGCCTCACTGTGACATCATAGGCTCACCTCTGAAATCATTGCCCAATTGTGACATCACAGCATTGACTCTGATGTTATGGTCTCACAGTTTCATCACAGCCTCACTATGACATCACAGCCTCTGACATCATAGCCTCTCTGTGACGTCACATCCTCAGTGTGACACAATGAACTCACTGTGACATTGAACCCTCACCAGTGGCAATATAGCCTCACCAATGACATAGTCTCCCAGTGAAAGCATAGTCACTACTGATATCACAACCTCACTGTGAAATCATAACCTCACTATGATATCACAGCCACACTATGCAAACACAGTCTCACTGTGACATCACAGCCTCACCACTGATAGGACAGGCTCAACATGATATTACAGCTGCACCAGTGACACCACAGCCTCATGGTTACATCATAAAATCAATGTGGCATCACAGCCTCACCAGTTATATCACGTCATCAATGTGACATTTCAGCCTCATCTTTTACATCAGTCTCACAGATGCACTGTGAAATCAAAGCCACACTGTGACTTCACAGCCTCATGGTGTCATCACAGCCACACTGTGACATCACAGCCTCAGCACTGGTATCTTACCTAGCCTTACTAGGACATCACAGCATCAGCACAGATAGAACAGGCTCACAGTGACTTGAAAGCCTCAGCAATGACATCACAGTCTTTGTCATCATAAACAGTGATATCACAGCCTCACATGTTACATAACTGCCTTACTGTGACATCAGTCTTCCCACAGATATCACAGGCTCACTGTGACCTCAGCCTCACTTTGACCTCACAGTCTAACCTGTTACATTATAAACTCATCTGTTACATCATAGCCTCATGGTGAAATCATCCATACCACTGACATCACATCTTCCGCAGTTATCTTACAGCCTCCCTGTGACAAAAACCTCACAGCCTCATAGTGACAGCACAGACTCACAGTGGTATCACAGCTTCACTGTGGCATTATAGCCTCATTTTTGGCATCACAGCCTGACTGAGACATCACATCCTAACCTCTGACATAACAGCCTCACTGTGACATAACAGAGTAACCTCTGAAATCATAGCATCAGTGACACCCAGACATCTTGCCTAGCCTCTCAATGACACCACAGCCTCATCACTGACATCTCAGGCTCATGGTCACATGACAACCTCAACAGTGACATCACAGACTTGCTGTGGCATTACAACCTCACCAGTAACATCCCAGCCTCACTGTGACATCTCAGCCTCATCATTGACATCACCATCACTTCTGATATCACAGCCTAAACACTGAAATCTCAGCCAAACTGTGATGTCATAGTCTATCATCACTGCTAACACAGTCTCACAGTGATATCACAACATCACAGTAACATCACCACCTCACTGTGATATCACAGCCCCTTTTCTGACATCACAGCCTCTCTTTTGGCATCACAACCTCAGTGTGACTGCACAGCCTCATCACTGACATTTTAACCTTACTGTGAAAACCAAGCATCACTCCTGAAGTCATAGCCTTACTGCCATCTCATAGAATCAGCCCTGACATCAGAGCCCCACTAAGATATCACAGCCTCACAGTGACCTCACAACCTGCTCACTGACATCACAGTCTCACTCTGACATCACTGCTTTCAGAGTGATATCACCTCACATTGTCATGACAGCCCACAGTGACATACAACATTCAGAGTAACATCACAGCCTCTCCAGTGACTGCACAGTCTAACTTGTAACATCAGCATCACCACTCACATTAGTCAGAACACTGACATCACTGCCACACCAGTGACAACATAGCCTTAGACATCACAGGTTCATCAGTATCACTGTCACCTAATAGTTTCACAAATGACATCAGAGCCTCACCATGACATCATAAAATTACTGTGTCATCTTTCTCACTACTGACATTCTAGCTTTATTGCAAAATCACATCTTCACAAGTGGACATCACAGACTCACTATGCCATCAAAACCTCTTCAGTGACATCAGAGCCTCACTGGGCCATCAAAACCTCTCCAGTGACTTCACAATTATCACTGTGTTGTTAGAGGCTCACTGTGACATCGTAGCCACACTTTGTGCTCACAGCCTCACTGTGACATTAAAAGCTGACAGTGCCATCACAGCCTCACTGTGATATCACAAACACTCTATGACATCAGCCTTGCCACTGATATAATAGCTTCATAGTAACATCACATACAAACCTCTGACACAGCCTCATTGGGACATCACAGCCTCAATGTGATATCACAGCATCACCACTGATATCATAACCTCTCTGTGACATCAGCCTTGCCACTGACATCACAGTCTCACTGTGACCTTATAGACTCCACCGTGATGTCATCATCTTGTGACATCACAGATTCACAGTGTCACCACAGTCACACCGTTACATCAAAGCCTCACTATGGCATCACAGCATCACCAGTGACATGCCAGACTAATTGTGACATCATACCCTCATCCCTCACACCAGTCTCATTCTGATATCACAGCCTAACCATTGAAATCAAAGCTGCACTGTGATGTCTTAGTGTATCACCACTGACATCACAGCCTCATTGTGGTATTACGGTATCACAGGTGACAACACAGCCTCACTGTGACATCATAGGCTCACCTCTGAAATCATTGCCCAATTGTGACATCACAGCATTGACTCTGATGTTATGGTCTCACAGTTTCATCACAACCTCACTATGACAGCACAGGCTCACTTTTGAAACCATAGCCTCAATGCAACATCACACCCTCATCACTGACATTCTACCTTGCCTTACTATGGCACCACAGCCTCACCAGTGACTTCACAGGCTCATTAAAACATGACAGCCTCCCTGTGACACCACAGTATAGCTATTGACGTCACAGCCTCACTATGACATCACAAAATCTCTGTGACATAAGCCTTACCATTGACATAATAGCCTCATGGTGACATCACATACACACCTCTGACATAGCCTCACTGTGAAATCACAGCCTCAGTATGATAACACAGCATCACTCTGACATTGTAGCCTTAATGTGACATCAGCCTTGCCATCAACATCAAAGTCTCATTGTGACCTCATGGACTCCACCGTGACTTCACCATCTTCCTGTGACTCTAACTCTCAGTGTCACCTCAGCTACACGGTAACATCAAAACCTCAAAGTGGCATCACAGCCTCACCAGTGACATGCCAGCCTTATTATGACATCCTACCCTCATTACTCACATCATCCACATTCTGATATCACAGCCTAACAACTGAAATCATATCCTCACTCTGATGTCATGGTCTCGCTCCAAAGACATCACAGCCTCACTGTGATATCATGGCATTACTGGTGACAACACAGGCTCACTGTAACACCACAGCTTCACCTCTAAGTTTAGAGCTTCACTGTGACATGACAGCTGCACTATGACATAACAGGTTCTCCTATGAAATCATTGCCCAATAGTGACATCACAGAATAGACCCAATGTTATAGCCTCACCGTTCATCACAGCCTAACTATGACATCACAGGCTCCCCTCTGAAATCATAGCCTCAATGCGACATCACACCCTCCTCACTGACATCCTACCTAATCTCACTATAACACCACAGCCTTCCCACTGACCTCACAGGCTCACCAAAACATAACAGCCTCCCTGTCATGTTGCTATTGATATCACAAATTCACTCAGACATCATAACTTCCCCAATGACATTAAAACCTCACAGTGACATCAAAGTCTCTTTGAGATATCACAGCGATACCGTGTCTTCAAAGCATCACTGTGACATAAAGCTTCAATTCTGATATCATAGACACACTGTGACATCACAGCCTCAGTTTGATACAATAAACTCACTGTGTCATTAGAGCCTCACCAGTGACAATACAGCCTCACCAATGACATAGTCTCCACGTGAAAGCATAGTCACTACTGACATCACAACCTCACTGAGATATTACAACCTCACTGTGACATCACAGCCACACTGTGCCAACACAGCCTCACTTTGACATCACAGCCTCACCACTGATATGACTCGTTCATAGTGACATCACAGCTTCTCCTCTGAAATTACAGTCTCAGTGTGACTGCACAGCCTCACCCTGATATTCTAACTACACTTTGAAACCCAAACATCACCCCTGATGTCACCACCTCTCATACAACTCATAGAATCACTTCTGACATCAGAGTATCACTGCGACATCACAGCCTTACAGTGACTTCACAGGCTGCCCACTGACACCACAGGCTGCCCACTGACACCACAGGCTCACCTGATATATCATTGCCTCATTGTGACATCAGTCTTGCCACTGGCAACGCAGACTAACTATAATATCACAGCTTCCAGAGTGCTACCACTTCATGGTGACATGAAAGCCCACAGTAACACACAACCTTCACAGTGATATCGCTGCCTCAGTTTGACATCACAGCCTCACCAGTGATAGCACAGCCTCACCTGGCACATCAGCATTGCCACTGACATTAGTCAGAACACTGACATCACTGCCATACCAGTGACAAAATAGCCTTTGACAGACATCACAGCCTCAGCAGTGTCACTGTCATGTAATAGGTTCACTACTGACATCAGTGCCTCACCAGTGACATCATAGATGCACTATGACATCTTTCTCCCACTGGTATTCCAGTCTTATTGTGACATCACAACTTCACCAGTGACAACACAGCCTCATTGTGACATCAACCTCACCACTAACAACACAGCCTCACTGTGCTATCTAAACCTCTCCAGTGACATCGCAACATCACTATGTCATCAGAGGCTCACTGTGACATCATAGCCACACTGTGTCCTCATAGCCTTACTAGGACACTATAACCTGACAGTGATGTCATAGCCTTATTATGACATCACAAATACATTGTGACATCAGCCTTACCACTGACATGATAGGCTCCTGTTGACATCACATACACACTTCTGACACAGCCTGCCTGTGACATCACAGCCTCAAAAAGACCACAGTATGAAGACTAACATTATAGCATGGCTGTGACATTGCAGCCTCACTTCTGACATCACAGCCTCAATGTGACATAATAGGCGAAACTGCAGTCATAGCATCAGAGACACCATGGACATCCTGCTTAACCTTGCTATGACACCACAGCCTCATCACTGACATCTTAGGCTCATGCTCACATGAGAGCTTCAACAGTAACACCACAGCCTCGCTGTGGCATCACAGCCTCACCTGTAACATGCAGCCTCACTGTGATATCTCAGCTTCATCACTGACATCAGCATCAGAAGTGACATCACAGCCTAAACACTGAAATCTCTGCCGAAATGTGATGTCATAGTCTATCATCACTGATATCACAGCCTCACTGTGATATCACAACCTCACGGTAACATTACCACCTCACATTGACATCAAAACTCTCTTCTGACATCAGCCTCAGTTTGAAAGCACAGCCTCGCAATTGATGTACTAATCTCACTGTGAAGTCTATGCATAACCCCTAATGTAACAGTCTCATGCACATCTTATAGAATCGCCCCTGGCATTAGAGACTCACTGAGACATCACAGTCTCAGAGTGACCTTACAACCTACCCACTGGCACCACAGGCTCACCTGTTACATCATACCCCATTGTGACATCAGTGTTGCCATTGATATCACAGCCTCACTGTAATATCATAGCTTCCATAATGATATAACCTCACAGTGACATGATAGCCCACAGTGACATACATACCACATAGTGTTATCACAGCCTCAGTGTGACATCATGGCCTCAGCAGTGACATCATAGACTCACTATGATATCTTTCTCACCACTGACATTCCATCCTTATTGTGACATTATAGCTTCACAAATGACATCCAACCTCAGTGAGACATCAATCTCAACACTAATAACACAGCCACACCTCTGTGGTTACAGCCTCACTGTGACATGACACACTCACTGTGACATTACAGGCTCATCTCTGAAATCATTGCCCATCTGTGATATCACTACATCAACTCACATGATATAGCCTCACACACTTATCACTAACATCCTACATAGCCTCACTAAGACACCACAGGTTCACCACTGACCTCACAGGCTCACTGAAACATGACAACCTCTCTGGGACACCATGGTGTTGCTACTGACATCACAACCTCACTGTGACATCACAACTTCCCCAGTGAAATCACAACCTCACTGTGACATCACAGCCTCATGGTGACATCACAACCAGACTGAGACACCATAGCCTCACCACAGAGAGCACAGGCTCACACTAATGTGACAGTCTCAGCAGTGATATCACAGCCTTTGACATCATAAACAGTGACACCACAGCCTCACATGTTACATAACTGCTTTATTGTTACATCAATCTTCCCACAGATATCACAGTCTCACAGTGACCTCACAGCCTCACTGTGACCTCACAGTCTAACATGTTCCATCATAGCCTCATTATGAAATGAGCCATGCCCCTGGCCTCATATCTTTCACAGTGCCCTCACAACCTCACAGTGCCCTCACAACCTCTCTGTGATGTCACAGCCTTACAGAGACATCACAGCTTCACAGTGATATCACAGCCTCACTGGCATTATAGCCTCATTTCTGACATCACAGCCACACGATGACATCACAACCTCACCTCTGACATCACAGCATCACCTCTGATATCACAGCCTCACTGTGACATAACAGGCTAACTGTAGTAGTCCAAGCTGCAACCTTGAATCCAGGGTTCCCCTCGACAAGGTGTTCAAGGCTTAGGAGAATGGAGGACAGGCAGAGTGCTTTCTGGGCTGAGTGAATCTGAACTCTTTATTGAAATTTAAGTAGAGTTTATATACTTCAAAAAATTGAGAATAAAGGCCAGGGGATGTGGCACCACGCCCATAGGGAAAACCTCAAAGAAAACCAGGACCAAATTCTTTAGAGGATTGTGTAAAATGTATTCATTCCAGGTAACAAAGGAAGAGCAGAAGTGACATATATTTTCTGTGTTGGAACAGACATGATGTCTCCAGGTAAAGTTAAAGTAGGCATAACACTCAGTTGCTAAAAGCAAAGGGACAATGAATATTTCAAAATAGATTTTCCCTGGTTTATGTATAAACATCAAATGTGTGTGGGAGGGGCTGTAAACTAGCTAGCCCTGAGAAAAACCACAGCAACAACACAACAACAACAACACAACAACAAAAAGATCTAAGATCATGCAAGAGGTAGACTCAATTCCAGAGGGAGGAAACTCCTGCCAGAGGCAAAAACTTAATTTACATGGGGAGAGCACATAGGACCTAGCAATTGTCCATTTAGATGTTAATGTGTCACTCCCCAGCCAGCAGACTTTAGGCCAGCACCAGACAGTAACACTAAGGCAGGGCAGTAACACTAAGGCCTGACTACTCCTTTATTTTCCTTATTTCTCTTATTTATATCAAATAATGTCATGTCCTTTATCCAGAAATTGTTTCCTTAAAACAATATACTGTCATGCTGGATCTTGTCAAAACAACATGGTTGGATTAAGACACAGTACTAACCTCTGAAATCATAGCATCAGTGACAAAATGGACATCCTGTTTAGCCTTGCTAGGACACCACAGCCTTATCGCTGAAATCTTAAGCTCACAGTAACGTAATAGCCTCACCAGTGACACGACAGCCACGCTATGGCATTACAACCTCACCAGTAACATCCCGGCCTCACTGTGACATCTGAACCTCATCACTGACATCAGCCTCAATTCTGACATCACAACCTGACCACTGACATCTCAGCCAAACTCTGATGTCATAGTCTATCACCACTGATATCACAGCCTTACTGTGATATCACAGTCTCAATGTGATTTCAAAATCTCATGTTAACATCACAGTCACATAGTGACATCACAGCCTCTCCTCTGACATTACAGCCTCAGTGTGATTGCACAGCCTCATCACTGACTTCCTCAACTCACTGTGAAATCCAAGTATCACCCCTGACATCACAGCCTCACTGACATCTCATAGAATCAACTCTTACATTAGAGCCTCACTGCAACATCACATCTTCACAGTGATCTCAAAGCCTGCCCACTGACACCACAGGCTCACCTGTTACATCATAGCCTCATTGTGACATCAGTCTTGCCACTGGCATCACAGCCTCACTGTGACATCAGAGCTTCCAGAGTGACATGACAGTCACAGTGTGACATCAGCCTTGCCACTGACTTCACAGACTCACTGTGACCAAATGGCCTCTACTGTGACATCACTAACTCCCTGTTATGTCACAGGTTCACAGTTACACCACAGCCACATCGTGACATGAAAGCCTCATGGTGGCATCACAGTCTCAGTGACTTCAGGCCTGCGACAGACACAACAGGCTCACATGTCTCATCATAGCCTCATTGTGGCATCAGTCTTACCACTGTCATCACAGCCTCACTGTGACATCACAACTTCACCTGTGATGTCAGCAATGCCACTGACATTAGTCAGAACCGGACATCACTGCCACACCAGTGACAACACAGCCTTGACATCACAGCTTCACCAGTGCACTGTCATGTAATAATTTCACACATGACATGATAGCTTCACCAGTGACATCAAAGACTCACTATGACATCTTCTCACCACTGACATTGTAGCTTTATTGTGACATCACACCTTTATCAGTGAAATCACAGCCTCATTAGGACATCAGCTTCGCCACTAAAATCAAAGCCTCACTGTGCCATCCATACTTCTCGAGTGACATCGCAGCATCACCGTGTACTCAGAACCTCACTGTGACATCAGTGACACAGTGTGTCCATAGCCTCATTATTACATTACAACCTGACAGTGTCATCACACCCCAGTATGACATTACAAACTCACTTTGACATCAGCCTTGCCACTGACACAAGCCTCATGGTGACAACATAACACCTCTAACATAGCGCACTGTGACATACAGCCTCAATGTGACATAACAGCATCACCCGGACATCATTGTCTTACTGTGACATCACTTTGCTACAGACATCAACTCTCAGTGTGACCTCACAGCTTCCACTCTGACATCACCAACTTCCTGTGAACATCATGGTGAGACCACAGCCACACTGGGACACAAAGCCTCACAGTGGCATCATGGCCTCAGCAGTGACATACCAGCCTCACTGTGACCTCATACCCTCATCACTCACATCATAATCATTCTGATATCATATCCTAACCACTGAAATCACATCTCAGGCTGAGGTCACATGACAGCCTCAACAGTGACACCATAGCCATGCTGTGGCATCTCAGCGTCATCACAGACATCAGCCTCACTTCTGACATCACAGCCTAACCACTGAAATCTCAGCCGAACTGTGATGTCATATTCTATAACGACTGATATCACAGCCTCACTGAGATATCACAACTTCATGGTAACATCATAGCCTCACAGTGACAACACAACCATGTGACATCACAGATTCACCACTGACCTCAGAGGTTCACTGAAACATGATAGCCTCCCTGTGACACTACAGTTTTGCTCTTGATATCATAACCTCACTGTGGCGTCACAACTTCCCCATTGTCTCAAAACCTCACTATGACTTCACAACCTCCTTGTGACATCACAGCGGTACTGTGCCACAAAGCATCACTGACATAAAGCTTCATCTCTGACATCATAGCCTTACTGTGATACCACAACCTCAGTTTGATCCATTAAACATTAGAGCCATGTGACATTAGAGCCATGTGACATTAGAGCCCAGGACAATAGAGCCCACCCATGACTAGTCTCCCTGTGAAAGCACAGTCACTACTGATATCAAACCTCATGTGACATCACAACCTCACTGTGATATCACAGCCACACTGTGCCAGCACAGCCTCATGTAACAAACAGCCTTCCCACCTATAGGACAGGCTAATGTGATACATAGCCTCACCAGGGACACCACAGCCTCATGGTGACATCATAACCTCACTGTGGCATCACAGCCCACCAGTTATATCACATCACAATGCAACATTTCAGCCTCATCTCTCACATCAGTCTCACTTTGAAACACAGCCTAAGCACTGACCTCACAGCTGCACTGTGACATCACAGCCCTCACTGTAACATCACAGACTACTGTGACATCAGAGCCTCATGGTGACATCACAGTCAAGTGTGATATCAGCCTTGCCACTGACATCACAGACTCACTGTGACCAAATGGCCTCTACTGTGACATCACAACTCCCTGTTAAATCGGGTTCACAGTTACACCACAGCCACACAGTGACATCAAAGCCTCATGGTGGCATCACAGTCTCACGGTGACTTCAGGCCTGGACAGAAACAACAGACTCACATGTCCATCATAGCCTCATGGTGGCATCAGTCTTACTACTGTCACACAGCCTCACTGTGACATCACAACCTCACCTGTGATGTCAGCAATGCCTCTGACATTAGTCAGAATACTGACATCACTGCCACATCATGGACAACACAGCCTTTGACATCACAGCTGCACCTGTGTCACTGTCATGTAATAGGTTCCAAGATGGCATAATAACCTCACCAGTGACATCACAGCCTCATTAATACATTAGCCTTACCACTGATATCATAGCCTCGCTGTGTCTTGAAAACCTCTCCAGTGACATCACATCACTGTGTTATCAGAGTCTCACTGTGGCATCATACTCACACTGCCTTCACAGCCTCACTGTGACATCACAAAGTCACTGTGACATCAGCCTTGGCATTGACATAATAGACTCATAGTGACATCACATACACACCTCTGACATAGCTGTTTACTAGGTATCCTGGTTAGGTGGCCGCTTCCCTTTTAGAGTCCTTCTGTCTGCCTGTATCGTTCCTCTATTGGGACATGTCTGGGGCATGTCCAAACTTGTTCAGGCTTGTCTATGACAGACCTCCTAGATTCAGGAGCCTGAGCTAGAGCCTCCGCGAATCGATAGTGCCATATTTTCACCCTTTATTTATTTATAAATTTTTTAGTAGGAACTATGATAGCGGGACAACCCTGAGCCTTTCAGCTGCATGGAACATAAGTGACTGTGCCTGTCTTAGATTGTGCACCACCTTGTATGGAGTCTTACCTGTCATTGACTACCAGTCATGAGACCATGGCAGAGAAGGAATCATAGTCCCAAAAGGGAATTCAAGTATGGCAGAGAAAAGGTTTTTTGTCAGAGTAGGAGCAGGCAGAGTGGCTGTGGGCGATAAGGCATAGAAACAATCTAGAAGAGCTGGTGAGATACAAATCAAAACCTAACAATTGTAAATTAGTTAGGCATAGCTCTAATGGAGAACAGCTAGGCCTCCTATGAGCCTTTGGTGATCTTAGAATGTCTGAGGCCTGAATGGATGCCCGAGAACCTAGAAAGCAAACTTTGTTATTTTGGGAATATATGAAAAAAAAACTTGTAAGAAAACTTGTATGAAAGAAACTTACAA
>JALPQD010000867.1:64039-153629 GCA_023101885.1 Typhlomys cinereus
TCTATTAGAAATCAATTGTGAATGATATAAGCATTATAGTTAAGGCCTTAGATATCATCAAATTATTTGTTCTTTTTTTAAGTATGTATACATGTCTTTAAAAAAGGCATGCCAAAATTTTAATATTAGCACGCAACACAAATAAAAGGAAAATTGAAGTGGCCAAAGATTTGTTTTTTACATTGACACAAGACACACAACATGCAAAACCAGAACGTATAAACATAAAGCACATGAAACACAAGAAGTCAGATTCTTGTTCCATATTGTTTCATAAGAGGGAGACCAGTATCATCTGAAGCAGAAAATACAGCCGGGAAAAAAAGGGGGGTTAAGAGCTACAGGAAGAAGAGGAGGGAAGGGGTCTAGGGTTCAAAGATCATCATCAGTTGTTGACCGCCAGGGGAAGTAAGGGCCACTCTCATCCCGACTGAGCTCATCTTTTTCAGTCATTTCTGATGACAGGTGCATCAGTTTAGGGCGAACAAGATGAGAGGGTACCCAAAGGGGATTTGAAGTGGGATCTGGAAGAACACAAGCATATCATCAGCCTTGTGTTAATAGAGGATGGGATCCCTTCCACGTAACCCTTAGGAGACCCTTCCAATGTACAAGAGGCAAGGGTGTTGTAGTGGGTTGAGATTTCTATGTTTGTAAGTGGGAGATTAAACCATGGTTATCAAAGGTGAGGAAATTAAGGGTGAAAAGGGCCTTGGTGAGTCACAGGTGAGGGTCTGGGGAAGGGGTGTTAGTCCTTTGTAAACAGTCAATTATGCCTTGTCCCTGAAGGTTATAAGGGATGCCAGTAACATTTTTTATACTCCAAGATGAGAGAAAAGAGCGAAATTGCACAGACATGTAAGCACGGATGTTGTCTGTTTTTATGGTTCAAGGCACTCCCATAACCAGTATAGCCATTTTTACCGCCTTTATGGCCTGGATAGCCTTTTCTCCTGTTAAAGCAGTGGTTAAATAATCTGGAATACATATCTGTGATGACCTGTGCTGGGCTGATTTTCCCAGGCACACACTGTGACAACTCCAGGCCATAGGGCGGAGGAGAAGGCAATGTGCTGCAGGTCCTTTACCCCCTCACCAAATCCAGGGGACTCCAGACACAGCAGGGAGTTTGTCAAGGTGGCATCATTCACTCACTCATTCACTCACTCAGTTACACAGCTGCTGGCTGTGATGACAAAGATAAGTAAAACCTGACCACCAGCACCTCTGCCTCAGCCTCCAGAGACTTTGCAACAGATGGGAGTTTGTCAGACAAGATCTTGGTTTATTGGGGCTAACAAATCAGCTTATAAAGACAAAGAACCAGAACACGAGAGAAACAGGCAGCCAATTACCTTAATGGTCAGTACAGAAACACAGGTGCACTAGGTCAGATTAAACATAAATCTATGTTGGCTCCTATAAGCCAATTAGGGTCTCTGTATGTGATCAGGGTTATACCTAGGACACTAGCTCCCAGCGCCATCTTTGGTCCCATGTGCTAAGCCATGTCCTGCTCCCTCCCTCCCAACTGTTATTCTTGGGTAGGCCCAACAGACGGGTATATATTTGAGTGTTCCAAATGAAGGAAGGTGGGTCAAGTCCATCTGCCATAAAAAATTAGGTGACAGCCCCCTAGGATTACTCCCTGTGGTCGTAAGGGACCCAAATGTGCAAAAGGGGCACAAGCAGGACGGTTTTGCACAAGTGTTTGCACCTGATAAGACTTAGTTTCGGATATGTTTTTGGAGGTTGGAAGGGGAAATGTGAAAGTTTAATGGGGAGCCCAGCTTGTTCCATTAATGGGACAGAGATCACCATGATAAGTTTGTCTACCTCATCATGAACCCTGGTACTCTTGATGAGATCTTACATGCTCAATAAAAAGGATGTTTTCTATTCTCTAGGAGCATTTTAGCATCTAATGCAATATCAACAGGGAGATGAAAACCCTAAAGCTGGAGAAGGAAATAACCTTAGTAGACTGTACCACATACTGACTGTCAGAGAAAATGTTAATGGACTTAGTTTTGGTTTCCTCTAAGCTTTGATAATGGCATACGTTCACCAATTTGGATAGTCCTTTATTGGGCCATACAAAAATTTTGTCCAGTTTTTTAGGGTCTTTGATTATCACCCTTATTTGTAAGTGTTGGCTCAGTAAAGGCACATAGAGCACCACGGATGGATGAGGAAAGAGGAAGGCATGAGAATGGGATTGTATCATTAGTATTGTAAGGTGTGAAGGAGCTTATCAGGAGGAAAGTGTTATCTAAGTCACCTGTAAGCCTGCAAGTATAGCTTGAAAAAGGAAATTATCTCTCGTTAAAAATTGAATTTTGTCAGGGAAATAGGCAAGATCATTTTATCAGGCTTCCGTTGAAAATTCTGTTACAATATGCACCACCTTATGTGCCACAAGGAGGATAGTTTCAAGTCTGGGAGTTATTTTATGAAGGTGGACCACGAGGGTGGATTCAAAAGGGGTCCTTGTTTTTGCCAGATGAGGCCTAATGGGGCCTCCCTCATAGGAGGCAATTCCCCATAAGAGTTCCTGGGTGTTTATCCTATGGATATAGTGAGTCTAATGGTCTGATATAGAAATAAAGGGCCTTTGTAGCATCAGGGGGCAAGGTGATGTTTTGTGGGGATGATTTGAAGTCTTAGTAGATTAAAGAGGGGTAGCAAATCTTCAGGGGAAAGAATAGGAAGGGTTTTAAACCAACTGATCTGACTGCAAAGTTTTTGTAATTCATTTACAGAGTATTCCTTTTTTTTAGTAACTGTGGGGACAAGGGCCTAATGTTTAAGGTAATTTTTATAACCTAGAAATGCATAGGGAGGGGACCAGTTGTACTTTATCCTTAGCAATGTAAAGGCCAATGTTGTTAAGATTCTGTAGGAGTTCTGAAAGGAGGGATTTCAATGTTTTTTGTGATTCGTGGGCCATGAGTAAATCATCCATATAATGGATAAACAAGCATTGAGTCTTATATATTGTGTCACTGTAGCAACATAATGTTGACATATCATTGGGCTGTTTTTCATTCCTTGGGGTAAGAACTTTCCAATGAATCTCTTTGCCGGGGTTTGATAATTGTTTACCATAGAGTGAAGGCAAAAAAGCTGCTGTCATCCTCATTTAAGGGAATTGAGAAAAAAACAGTCCTTGATATCTATGATAGCTAGATCGTAATTCAAGGGAATGGAGCTGGGTGTAGGATGCCAGCCTGAAGTGGGGGCCATTTTTATCATGTGCTTATTAAACTGACACTATCTTGTAACAGGCGATATTCCCTGACTTTTTTCTAATAACAAAGATAGGGGTGTTATGGGCTTAAGGAGGGTTCAATATGTCCCAGTCTTAATTGTTCTGTACTAAGACTTAAGAGCCGATTTTTGGTTTTAATATGGGCCCTGGATCCACCCATATGGGGCCCATGTGAGTCCATAAAAGGAGAGGGGGGGAAAAAGAGGGGGGAAAAAAAAAAGAAAAAACAAGAACAATGAAAAAAAAAAAAAAAAATAAAAAAAAAGAGAAATGCAGACAAGGAAATAAAAAGAACAGAAAAGAAAAGTGGGCACCAGTTCCGGCCACAGTGTAAATATTCGCTTCAGGCCATAGCTATAGTTAGCTATTGCTCATAGCTATTCAAGCATAGCTACTGCTAGCCATTGTCTAAAACTAGGCACCTTGCTACTTCCCTCCCTGCCCTGAAACCCCTGGTGATGGGAAAAGGAGCTGTAATCCTTAGTGATGGGAAAACAGGCTGTACCCTCAAGATGACTAGCCCTAGGGAAAACAAGTCTTGCAAGAAAATTCTGTTAATAGCATAATTGCCATCTGGAGCAAACTTCCTGCAGTTAAGCAGGTAGACTGCATCAATCACAGAGGCCTGGACTCTTGCTGACCAAGGAGACCCCCCCCCACCCAAAACCCCTTTATAAGCCCCTTGCTTCAGTCACTAGGGACCGCTTCAGTCTCTCCTGCGTGAGAGGTTGCTGGAACCACCCGGCCCGTTGTTAAATAAAACCTCATGCTATTGCAGCAAGAAGGGTCTTGGTCTTTCTCTCGGTGGCCTCGTTCCTGACTGAAAGACCAGGGGTCTTTCAATAACATGCAATTTACTGTCAACTGTCTTAAAATTATCCTTGAAAGCTTCATCAAGGCTGGTTAACATTTAAAAGTCCAGCAGCTTAGTTTAATTGTGAATAACATTATTGAAAGCAGATTAAACCTTAAAATTTAGTACGAAAACAAATTATTATTTAAGAAACCTCATCTTAGCAACAGATGAATTAGTTGCCTGATTTTTCTTTCTCAAAAAATCAATTTGTTAACATTCCCAAAAGTGTCATTTGCATTTTCAAAGGCCAATAGTTGCCCACAGCCACAGAAGCTGAGGATTTTTAGTTTTTCTGGAGCATCAGCTGTTTTAAGGATCTCAGATTTTTTTTCATAACTTAAGGATTATCAGGAGGAACGCTTTCTTGTCCTTTTATTTTTCTCTGATCTACATGAACCCAAATTCTAGGATTTAAGCTCCCTTCAATAAAAGAGGTCTGTAATTCTGTAACTAGATTTAAAACCCTTAATATTGTTTTTTATCTATCTTTATCTTTTCTGCTTTTAACATTTGTCTCTTCTTTTTATAAGCCTGTCCCATTTTACTTAACTTTTTTAACCTCTGATTGATGCTTCGGTCTAAACAACTCTCTTACATACACCGGCTGAGTTCCCTGAAGTTCCTTACCTTAAAATACTGGGTTAGTTCCCCCGTACTTCAGCCCAATGTTTGGGCACCATTTGTCCTGGCTGACAAACCAGCACCAACCTGGACCTACAAACGCAGGATTCTGAAGTTGGAGTGGTAGGAATTAAAAGTTTCAGGCTTTGGGTCAGAGGGGGCCTTGGATGTCCACTATCATCCAAGCCAAATTTATTGTAGCATACACGGTTTTTATAATCAAGAAGCAGGGCCAAATTCTTTACAGGACTATGTAAAACACATACATTTTGGTTAAAAATGAGAAGTCAGGAGTGATATGCAATTGCCATGGGGCGGACATATTGTCAGGTATGTTAAACAGGCATGGCAGCTTGTTGCTAAAAGAGGAAGTAATGTATGCCTCAAAAAGGAGTTACTTGGCCTGTGCATTAACATCTCTTTAGACAGGCAGGAAAGAACTGATGGGGGCGGGGGGGGGGGAGGAACAGCCCATTCAGTTGCTAATGTATCATCCAGAGAGCAGACTTTGGCCTAGCAATCCCCACACCCGGGATAGGGCCTTCCTGAATCAGTACCACAATAGCCTCATAGTGAAATCAGTCTTGCAACTGACATCATATCTTCCACAGTGACCTCAAAGTCTCACTGTGACATCATAACCTCTCTGTGATGTCACAGTATCACAGTGACATGACAGCCTCACTGTGACATTATAACCTCATTTCTGACATCACAGGCTTACTATGACATCACAGCGTCGCCTCTGACATCACAGCCTCACTGTGACATAACAGGCTAACCTCTGAAATCATAGCATCAGTGACACCACCAACATTCTGTCTATCCTTGCTTTGGCACCATGGCCTCATCACTGACATCTCAGGCTCATCATCACATGATGGAATGAACAGTGACACCATAGCCTTGTGGTGGAATCGCAGACTCACCACTAACATCCCAGCCTTACTGTGACATCTCAGCCTCATCACTGACATCAGCCTCACTTCTGACATCACTGCCTAACCACTGAAATCTCAGCCAAACTGTGATATCATAATCTATCACCAGTGATATCACAGCTTCACTGTGATATCACAACCTCACGGTAACATCACAGATTCACAGTGACATCATAACCTCTCCTCTGACATCACAGCCTTAGAGTGACTGCACAGCCTCACCACTGAAGTCCTAACCTCACTGTGAAATCCAAGCATCACCCTTGACATTACATCCTCACTGAAATCTCATAGAAATGTCTCTAACATCAGAGCCTCACTGTGACATCATAGCCTGCCCACTGATACCACCAGCTCATCTAATACATCATACCTTCATTGTGGAATCAGTCTTACCACTGATATCATACCTTCACTGTGACATCAAAGCCTCACCAGTGACAGCACAACCTCAACTGTAACATCAGCATTCTCAATGACATTAGTCAGAACACTGACATCACTGCCACACAAGTGACAACACAGCCTTTAACATTACAGCCTCACCAGTGTCACTGTCACATAATAGTTCATCGCTGACATCATAGTCTCAACAGTGATATCTTTCTCACTACTGACATCGTACCTTCACCAGTGACATCACAGCACCACAAACATCAAAGCCCCACTGTGCCAATCTAACCTTGCCAGTGACATCACAACATCACTATGTCATCAGAGCCACACTGTGACATCATAGCCACACTGTGTCCTCACAGACTCACTGTGACTTTACAACCTGACAATACCATCACAGCCTCATTGTGACATCACAAAATCACTGTGACATCAACCTTGCCAATGACATAATAACCTCATGGTGACATCACATACACACCTCTGACATAGACTCACTGTGACAACACACCCTCAATGTGACATCACAGAATCACCACTGAAATCATAGCCTCCCTGTGACATCACAGCCTCAGTTTGACACAATAAACTTACTGTGACATTAGAGCCTCAGATGAGACAATACTGCCTCACCAATGACTTAGTCTCCCTGTGAAAGCACAGTCACTATTGACATCACTGTGAAATCACCAAATCTCTGAGACATCAGCCTTGCCATTGATGTAATAGCCTCATGGTGACATCACATACTGTTATGGTTTGAAATGTGTCCTTCCAGTCTCATGTTTTTATCAAGGTCATGACACCTTGAGAGGTGGAGTCTTGCTGGAGGAAGGCAGTTACAAAGTGTGGGTCTTGAGATGGATTAGTCCCACCCTACTTCAAGAGAAGTCTGTCTTTGCAGCAGCAGTCTGCAGCTGTCAGCTTCTAAGATGTCTGCAATAACTTAGCCTCTTCCAGCTTTGGCCAGCCAGCCATGCTGCCTTTGCCATGAGAAACTATGCCTACCCTCTGGAACCATAAGCTGAATAGATCTCCCTTTCTCCCTTAAGTTGATTTACTTTGAGTGTTCTCTCACAACAATAGTTAAGAGTATCTGTTACAGAAATTGGTACCGGGTAGTGGGGTATTGCTGTGAGATTAAGAACAGCTGGTACCACAATGTGAAGTTGTTTGTGAAGCTGAGAAAAGTAGGTGCCCAGCAATATGGTCAATGCTGTGATGTGGCTAGTGTGCCTTTGGAACTGTTTTTTGGGAGAAATATGGAGAATTTTGGGAATTTGTGCTGGGAAAGTCTTTGTGTCTTGGTGAGGGAGCCAAATGGGCCTTTCTCATGAGAGCTAAGAGGAAAGCAATGCTGTGAGAGATGCAGGCAGTGGAAGCCCTGCTTGTGATGATTCAGAGGGGAAACAGAGACTGTGTTTGCAACTGGAGGAGTGACACATGGAGCCACGCATTGGCTGAGAGTTTAGTGAAGTTTTGCCCTCATCCTGAAAGCTTGCTGGAATTTAAAATGGAGTGCTTGGCAGAGGAAATTTCAAAGCAGTGTAGTCTTGACAATGCGATATGGCTACTTTTTAGTTGTCTTCAAAATCATGAAAAAGAGCAAAGAATCAGGTTGGAAGAAGCAAAAACTGTAAGATCTAATGATAAAAAATATAAAGCCAAACTTAACCAGGAAGAAGCAGGGAACAAAATGGCTGTTAAAGAGATTAGCTCCAGTTGTAAATCAAAGCCTGCTCTCAATTTGGATAATAGGAAAGTCCCTATTTTGAGGGCAAGATCCTCAGAGAAGGCTCCCACCCATAAGAATGCAAATCCTTTTAGAAGAAATGAGCTAAAGGGTGGAGTTCCAAAGCAAGGATCCTCTTCTATAAAACAACTGTCCAGGTGTGAAAGAGCTTTTCCCCAATGTCAGCATAGAGAAGTGGAATCAGCTGTGATTTAAGGGGGCCAGACTTGGCAAAGTTGTCCACATGGATCTGGTTTTAGAGGCATCAAGGATGCAAGAGGGAGGAGATGGTGGTGTCTTCCTCCAAGATTTCAAAAAATGATGGAAGCCAGGCAGCAAAGCAGAAAGTCTGCAGTTTAGAGGCCCAAGAAAGGCAGTTTGTGCTGTAGAGTTAAAGCCTGGCTTGCCATTGAGAAATAAAGATGTTAGAGGTTCTAGAGACAACATGGGACACCTGCCAAGGAGAGCTGTATGTCCTGGGAAGAGTCAGCTCAAGAGACATTCTATGGGCAGCTGCATTGGAGAGGTGGAACCAAAGCCCTTTGGAACTGTGATAATTTCAACAAGAGGCTCACATGTTGGACTTGGAGCTACAAGATTAGGGATTTGTCCTGCTGGCTTTTGGTCTTGTTATGGACCGATCTTTCCTGGTTATGCCCCCATTCCTTCCTTTTGGAATGGGAATGTTTATTCCGTGCCATTGTATGTTGGAAGAAAATAACTTGTATTTTGGTTTTACAGGAGGCTTTGGACTTTGGATTTTGGACTGTGTTGGGAATACTAATGTAGTCTATGAAGACTTTTAAAGTTGGACTGAGTATGGTTTGCATAATGAAATGGCAATGAGCCTGTGGGGATCAGGGGTTGTGTGTCGGTTTGAAATGTGTCCCCCAGTCTCATGTGTTTAGCAAGGTAATGGCACATTGAGAGGTAGAGCCTTGCTGAAGGAAGTCAGTCACAAGGGGTGGGCCTTGAGGTGGATTAGTCCCACCCTACCTCTAGGAGAATTCTGTTTTTGTAGCAAATAGACTGCATCTCTCAGTTTCCAAAATGTCTGAGATGACTTAGACTCCTCTAGCTTTGGCCAGCCAACCATACCACTTCTGCTTTGAGCGACAGTAACTTCCCTCTGGAACCATAAGCTGAATAAATCTTTCTCCCTTTAGTTTCTTGACTTTGGGTGCTCTCACAGCAATAGTTAGGAGTAACTGTTACACTCACTGTGACATCACACCTTCCCCAGTAACAACACAACCTCACAGTGATATCACAGCCTCACAGTGACATCACAACCCCAGTTTGGACAAAATAACCTCACTGTGACATTAAGCTTCACCAGTGGCAAATACAGTCTCCACCATTGACATAGTCTCCCTATGAAAGCATAGTCCCTACTCACATCACACCACACTGTGAGATCACAATCTCACTGTGACATCACAGCCACATTGTGCCAACACAGCCTCACTGTGACATCACATCCTAACCTCTGATAGGACAGGCTCCCCATGATATTACAGCCTCACCAGGGACACCACAGCCTCATGGTGACATCATAACCTCATTGTGACATCACAAGCCTCACCAGTTATACTATATGATCAATGTGACATCTCAGTCTCTCATCACTCACATCAGTCTCCTTCTGAAAACAAAACCTAACCAGTGATCTCACAGCTGCACTGTGACATCACCCTCACAGTGACCTTACAGCCTACCCATTGATACCACAGGCTCACCTGCTACCACATCCCTCATGTGGCATCAGTCTTGCCACGTACATCACAGCCTCATGGTGATATCACAGCTTCAGAGTGACATCACCTCACGGTGACATACACCTTCACAGTGACATCACAGCTTCAATGTAACATCAGCCTCAACACTAACTCACGTCCTCACTGTGGCATCCAAACCTCCCATTCGCATCATATCACTGTGTTCATCAGAACTTCACTGTGACATCATAGCCACATTGTGTCTCACAGCTTCACGGTAACATTAAAGTCTGACAGTTCCATCACATCCATCCTCACAGTGACATCACAGCCTCATTGTGACATCACGCCCATATCTTGTCATCAAAGCATTACTGTTATATAAAGCTTCACCTCTGACCTCATAGCCTCACGTGACATTGGAGCCTAACTTGTGACAATACTGTGTCACAAATGACATAGTCTCCCTGCAAAAGCACAGTCTTAATTTCATCACAGCCACACTGTGACACACGTCACATTGTGCCAGCACAGCCTGTGACTAATAGCCTCCCCACTGATAGAACAGAACCATTGTGTATATACAGCCTCACCAGTGCCACCACAGCCTCATGGTGACATCTAAGCTCACTGTGGCATCACAGCCTCACCAGTTATATCACACCATCAATGCAACATCTCAGGATCATTACTCACATCATTCTCACTTCTGAAATCAAAGCTTAATCACTGACCTCACAGCCACACTGTGACAACAGAGCCTAATTCTGCCATAAAAACCTCTCCAGTGACATCACAAACATCATTGTGTCATCAGATCCTCACTGTAACATCAGAGCAACACTGGGTCCTCAGCCTCACTGTGACATTACAACCTGACAGTGACATCACAGCCTCGCTGTGATATCACAAACTCTCTGTGACATCAGGCTTGCCTGACATAATAGCTTCATGGTGACATAACATACACACCTCTGACTCACTGTGACATCACAGCCTCAATGTGACTTCACTGCATTACCACTAAATCAATCCTCATTCTGACATCAGCCTTTCCACTGACATCACAGTATCACTGTGACCTCACAGCCTGCACCATGACATCACCAACTCTCTGTGACATCATGGGCTCATGGTGACACCATAACCACACAATGACATCAAAGCCTCACAGTGGCATCAGAACCTCACCTGTGACATGCCAGACTCACTGTGACATCATACCCTCATCAGTCACAATCACCTCATTCTGATATCACAGCCTAACTTGAAATCACATCTTCACTGTGATGTCATAGACTCGCTCCACTGACATCTCAGCCTCACTGTGATATCACAGAATCACTGGTGAAAACACAGACTAACTGTAGCATCACAGCATCACCTCTGAGGTTATAGCCTCACTGGATATGAAGGCCTCACTATGACATCACAGTAACACCTCTAAAATCATTTCCCAACTGTGACATCACAGCATTAGCTCTGATTATAGCCTCAGTGTTTCATCATCACAGCCTCACAATGACTTCACAGGTTGACCTCTAAAATCATAGCCTCAATGAGACTCACACACATCATCATGGACATCCTACCCAGACTCACTATGCTGCAACAGCCTCACCACTGACCTCACAGGATCACTGAAACATGACAGCTTCTCTGGGACACCACAGTATCACTATTGACAACACAACCTCACAGTGACATCACCGTATCACTGTGACATCACAGCCATATTGTGCCATCAAAACATCACTGTGATATAAAGCTTCACCTCTGAAGCATACCCTCATTGTGATGTCACAGCCTCACGTGACCTTACACCTGCCCACTGACAAAACAGGCTCACCTGTTTCATCATAGCCTCATTGTGGCAACAGTCTACCACTGATATCACACCATCTCTCTGTGACATCACAGCCTCACCATTGACAGCACAGCCTCACCTGTTACATTAGTGTCACCATTGACATTAGTCTGAACAATGACATCATTGCCACACAAGTGAGACACTGCCTTAACCACTGACCTAACAGATCACTGAAACATGACACCCTCCCTGTGAAACCGGTGTTGATTTTGATATCAAAAGCTCACTGTGACAGAAGAGCGTTATTGTGAATCAAAGCCATACTGTCCATCAAAGCATCAATGTCATGTAAAGCTTCAACTCTGATATCATAGCCTCACTGTGACATCACAGCCTCAGTTTGACACAATAAACTTACTGTGACATTAAAACCTCACCCAGTGACACTGCAGCCTCACCATTACATAGTCTCCCTGTGAAAGCACACTCACTATTGACATCACAACCTCACTGACATTACACCCTCACTGCGACATGACAGCCACACTGTGCCAGCATAACCTCACTGTGACATCACGGCCACACTGAGATATCACATCCTCAACCACACCTTCACCATAGTTAGCATATTCTCACAGTGACTGACAGCCTCAGCAGTGACATCTTAGCCTTTGACAACAGCCTCACATGTTACATCACTGCATCATTGTGACACAATTTTCTCACAGAATCACAGCCTCACAGTAATCTCACAGCCTCACTGTGAACTCACAGTTTAAAATGTTTCATCTTAGACTCACCAGTTACACCATACTTCATGGTGAAATCAGCCTTCCCACTGACATCACAACTTCCACAGTGACCTCACAACCTCACGTGAATCACATCCTCTCTGTGATGTCACAGCTTCATAGTAATATCACAGCTTCACAGTCATATCAACAGCCTCACTGTGGCATACGCTGTGATATAACAGGCTGAATTCTGAATCATAGCATCAGTAACTCTATGGACATTCTCCCTAGCCTCCCTATGACACAACAGTCATCACTGACCACTGATATCACAGACTCACTGTGATATCACAGCCTTACAGTGATCTCACAGCCTACCCCACTGACACACAGCTCACCTGTTACAGCATAGCCTTATTGCAGTATCAGTCTCGTCACTGGCATCGTAGCCTCACTGTGACATCACAGTTCCAGAGTGATGTCACCTCACAATGAGGTGACAGCCCACAGTGACATACATCCTTTACAGTCACATAACTGTCTCACTGTGACATCATAGACTCAAATGACATCTTTCTCACTACCGACATTATTGTGACATCAACGCTTCACCAGTGACATCACAGCCTCATTGTGACATCACCCAATCATTATATCACAGGCTCACTGGGCCATCAAAAGCTCTTCAGTAACATCACAACATCACTGTGTCATCAGAGCCTCACTGTGACATCATAACCCCACTGTGTTCTCACAGCCTGATTGTGACATTACCAACTGACAGTGTCATCACAACCTCACTATGATATCACAGACTCAATTGACATTACAGCATCACCACTGACATCATAGCCTCACTGTGACATCAACCTTGCCACTGACATCACAGTCTCACTGTGACCTCACACCTCCCCCCTGACATCACAAATCTCTCTGTGACTTCATGGCTCATGGTGACACCACAGTTACACCATGACATCAAAGCCTCATGGTGGCATCACAGCCTCACCTGTGACATGCCAGACTCACTTTGACATCATATCCTCATTACTCACATCACTTCTTTCTATATCACGCCTAACCATTGAAACACATCTTCACTGTGATGTCGTAGTCTCGCTCCACTGCATCTCAGCCTCAGTGGTGAAAACACAGACTCACTGTGACGTCACAGCCCCACCGTGACAGCACACCCATATGTGATCTTAGGGATGTCACTTACATTAGTAAGACACTGACATCACTGCCACACACATTGACAACACAGCCTCACTGTGACATCCCACCATCATCATTGTCAATCAGACTCTCCACAGATAGCACAGGCTCACAGTGATGTGGACAGCCTCAGCAGTGACATCACAACCTTTGACACACATGAACAGTGAACCACAGCCTCACTATTACATCACTGACTACTGTGACACCAATCTTCCCAAAGATATCTCAGCCTCACAGTGCCCTCACAGCTCACTGTGACCTCACAGTCAAACTTGTTACAGGATGACTCACCTGTTAAATCATAGCCTCATGGTGAAATCAGTCATACCACTGACATCACATCTTCCACAGCGACCTCACAGCCTCTCTGTGATGTCCAGCGTTCATAGTGACATCACAGATTCACAGATATCAACTTCACTGTGGCACTATATCCTCATTTCTGACATCACAGCCTCACTGTGATATCACAACCTCACGGTAACATCACAGCCTCTCCTTGAACATCACACCTCAGTGTGACTTTACAGCCTCACCACTGATGTCTGAACTTCACTGTGAAATCCAAGCATCACTCCTAATGTCACAGACTCAATGTATCTCACAGAATGAGTGCTGATATCAGAGCCTACTGTGAAATCACAGCCTCACATGACCTCACAGATTCACTGTGATCTCACAATCTGACCTGTTACATCATAGACTCACCGGTTACATAATAGTCTCACCTGTGAAATCAGTGATGCCACTAACATTAGTCAGACACTACAAACACTGCCATACCAGTGACAACACAGCTTTTGACATCACACGCTCACCAGTGTCATTGTCAAGTAGTAGCTTCACCACTGACATCATATCCTCACCAGTGACATCATAGACTCATTATGACATCTTTCTCACCACTGACATTCCAGCCTTATTGCAACATCACAGCTTCACCAGTGACATCATGCCTCATTGTGAAATCAGCCTCACCACTAACATCACAGCCTCACTGTGACATCACAACCTCACTGTGACATCACAGCAACACTGTGCCAGCAAAGCCTCATGGTGACAACATAGCCTCTCCTCTTCATCACAACTACAGTGTGACTTGTACAATCTCACCACTGACATCCTAACCTCACTGTGAAATGCAAGCATCACCCCAACTTCACAGCGTCACTGACATCTCTATTGTCAACCCTGACATCAGAGCCTCACTGTGACTCACAGACTCAGTGACCTCACAGCCTACCCACATTCATGACAGGCTCACTTGTTACATCATAACCTCATTGTGACATCAGTCTTGCCACTGACATTAAAATATCTTAAGTGATATCACCTCAGGGTGACATGACAGCTGCAGTAACATACAACATTTACAGTAACATCACAGCCTCATTGTGACATCACAGCCTCACCAATGACAGCACAACCTCACCTGTGTCATCAGTTCTGACATTAGTCAGACATCCCTGCCACACCAGTGACAACACAGCTTTTGACATCAAGTCTCACTAGTGTCACTGTCATGAAATAGGTTCACAATTGACATCATAGCCTCACCAGTGACATCATAGATTCACTATGACATCTTTCTCAGCACTGGCATTCCAGGCTTCTTGTGACATCACCTCTTCACCAGTAACATCACAGCCTCATTGTGACATCACCCTCACCACTATCATCACAGCCTCACTATGCCATCAAAACGTCTCCAGTGACATCATATCACTGTGGAGTCAGAGGCCAACTGTGACATCTTAGCCACACTATGTCCACACAGCTCACTATGACATGCAACCTGACAGTGCCATCACAGCCTCACTGTTACATCATAAACTCACTGTACCATCATTGTTGCCACTGACATAAGAGCCTCATGGTGACCTCATATACATACTCTGATATACTTACTGTGACATCACAGCCTCAATGTGACATCACAGCATCACTACTGACATCATAGCCTCACTGTGACATCAGCCTTGCCACTGCCATCACCGTATCACTGTGACCTCAGAGAATCAACCGTGATTACACCACCTCCTGTACATCCGAGCTCACAGCCACACAGTGACATCAAAGCCTCACAGTGGCATCACAACCTCTCCTCTTACATCACAGCCTCAGTTGTACTGCATGGCCTCACCACCAACATCCTAACCTCACTGTGAAATCCAAGCATCACCTCTGACGTCACAGCCTCACTGATATGTCATAGAATCAGCCCTTATATCACAGCCTCCCTGCAATATCACAGTCTCACAGTGACTTCACAGTCGGCCACTGGCAACACAGGCTTACCTGATATATCATAGCCTCATTGACATCAGTCTTGCCACTGATATCACAGCCTCAATGTGACATCTGTGACATCACAGCTTCCAGAGTGATATCACCTCATGTGGACATAACAACCCACAGTGACATACAAACTTCACAGTGACATCACAGCCCATGTGAAATCACACCTCATGTAAAATCACAGGCTCTCCAATGACAACCCAGCCTCACGTGTGACATCAGCGTCACCACGGATATTGGTCAGAACCTGACATCACTGGCACACCAGAGACAACACAGCCTGTGACATCACAGCCTCACCAGTGTCACTGTCACATAATAGGTTCACCACTGACATCATGACCTCACCAGTGACATCATAGACTCACTTTGACATCTTTCTCGCCACTGACATTCCAGACTTATTGTGACATCACACCTTCACCAGTGACATCACAACCTCATTGTGACATCAGCCTCACCACTAACATCATAGCCTCACTGTGCCAACCTAACCTCGCCAGTGATATCACAACATCACTGTGTCATCAAAGCCTCACTGTGACATGATAGCCACACTGTGTCCTTACAGCCTTACTGTGAAATTACCACCTGGCAGTGCCTTCACAGCCTCACTGTGCCATCACAAACTAACTGTGACAGCGCCTTGACACTGACATTACAGTGCCTGTTGCCATCCCATACACACCTCTGAATAGCCTCACTATGACATCACAGCCTCAATGTGATTTCACAGCATCAGCACTGACATCATAGCCTTGCAATTGGCATCACATTCTCACTATTACCTCACACCCTCCACCATGACATCACCAACTGCCTGGACATCACAGGCTCACAGTGACACCACAGCCCATGGTGACATCAAAGCATCACAGTGACATCACAGCCATATGGTGACATCATAGTCTCATGTTGTCATCACAGCCTCACCAATAACATGCCATCCTCACTGTGACATCATACCCTGATAACTCACATCAGCCCTTTCTGATATCAAAGCCTAAACACTGAAATCACATCACTGTGTTATCATAGTCTTGCTCTACTGACATCACATCAATGTGATATCACGGCATCACTGGTGATAACACAGCCTCACTGTGACATCACAGCCTCACTTCTGAGGTTAATCTCATAGTGACATGACGCCTCACTAGGACATAAAAGACTCACCTCTGAATCATTGCCCAATTTGACATCACAGCAACGACTCTGACATTATAATCTCACTGTTTTATCACAGCCTCACTATGACACCACAAGCTCAACTTTGAAATATAACCTCAATGCAGCATCACATCATCATTACTGACATTCTATCTAGCCTCACTGTGGCTCCACAGTCTCACCACTAACCTCACATTCTCACTGAAGCATGACAGCCTGACAGTGACACCACAGTGTCATTATTGACATCACAAAATCTCTGTGACATCACAACTTCCCCAGTGATGTCACAACTTCACCATAACATCACACCCTTATTGTGACTCACAGCCATATCATGCCATCAAAGCATCACTGTGACATAATGCTTCATATGACATCATAACCTCACTGTGACATCACATCCTAAGTTTACAAAATAAACCCACTGTGACATTACTTCACCATGACAATACAGCCTCACCCAATGACAGTCTCCATGTGAAAGCACAGTCCACTATAACATCACAACCTCGCTGTGACATCATAGCCACACTGTGCAAGCACAACCTCACCACTGATAGGCCATTCTTACCATGATATTCCAGCCTCACCAGTGACACACACGCCTCATGGTGAAATCAAAAATTACTGTGGCATCACTGCCCCCAGTTATATTACAGGCTCACGTGACATGACATCTTCAGCAGTGACATTATAGCCTTTGACACCATAAACAGTGACACCACAGCCTCACATTTTACATCACTGCCTCATTGTGACATCATCTTTCCAAAGATATCACAGCCTCACCATGACATCATAGCCTCACTGTGACTCACAAGCCTCTACTATGACATCACAGCTTCAGTGTGACTGCACAACCTCGATACTGATGGACTAACCTCACTGTGAATCCAAGCATTACCCCTGAAGTCACAGTCTCACTGATATCTCATAGAATCAGCCCTGATATCAGAGACTCACTCACTGCAACATCACAACTCCACGTGACCTCACTACTTGCCCACTGACACCATAGGCCACCTGTTACATCATATCCTCATTGTGACATTAGTTTTTGCCACTGACATCACAGCATTAATGTGACATTAGCATCACCACTACCTCACAGCCTCACTGTACCATCCAAACATCTCCAGTGACATCACAACCTCACTGTGTCATCAGAGATTCACTGTGACACCATAGCCACACTGTGTCCTCAGGGCCTCATTGTGATTACAACAGACACTGAAATCACAGACTCACATGACACCACAACTCACTGTGACATCAGCTGTGCCACTGACATAGTAGCCTCATGGTAACATCACATACAAACATTTGATATAGCCTCACTATGACATCACAACCTCACTGTGACATGCAACATCCCCAGTGACATCACACCTCACATGACATCACAGCCATACCATACCATCAAAGCATCACTGTCACTTATATATTCACCTCTGATATCACAGCCTCACATTGACATCACAGCTTCCAGATTGATATCACCTCACGTTACATGACAGCCCACGTGACAACAACCCTTACAGTGACAACATAGCCTCACTGTGACATCAGCCATTCCACAGTGACCTCCAATCTTCACTGTGACATCACCACCTCCCTGTGACATCATGGGCTCACGGTGACACCAACTGTACCTAGGGCATCAAAGCCTCATGGTGGCACGCCAGCCTCACTTGACTCATACCCTCATCAATCATATCAGCCTCATTCTGATATCACAGCCCAACCACTGAAATAACAGCCTGTGTGATTTCACAGTCTCGCCCACTGACATCACAGCCTCACGTGATATCACGGCATCACTGATTACAACACAGCCTCACTGTACATCACAGACTCACCTCTGGGTTATCCTCACTGTGATATGACAGCCTCATTATGACATACAGGCTCTGTCCTGGCCAGCAGGACCAGTTATTTGTGGGTCTGAGGAGGATCGAGCCTGCAGGGAACGATGGCGAGAAAGAAGGAGGGAGACCAAGTAGAGCTGTTAAGTCCCGTTTATTTAGGGTTAGGGTACAGCTTTATGCTCAGGCTGGAGAGGGAGTGGGGCAGGGGGGTAAAGATAAGCATCATGGAGGCGCCTGGTGGTCGAGGCACCTGGTGTCGAGCAGTTGCGATATCTGTTATCTGGGTCCGGGGCGTTTTTACAGCTCCTCTGGAATGTCCTGGTAGCTGGATCCCGGGGGGGGGGGGCGCATATCAAACAAGTTTTTTGAGTTCCTTTTGGCCTTTAGTGACTCTGGCCTCTAACATAAACAAGTTTTACGAGTTCCTTTTGGCCTTTTAGTGACTCTGGCCTCTAACATATCCCCCTTTTCTATATAGTAAAGGTGGGGGGCAGCTAGGCAGCTATTGGGCCGAGGCAGGCTTGGGAAGAATATGTCTGTGTGTCCCGGAGCCATTTTTTGTGTGGCCGTTCCTGTCTTAGGTTCGACCTCATCGCCCCTACCCTCCGTCATGGGGTGGCTCTGTCATCCTCAAGTCCCTGTCTAGGTCGGTCTTAGGGGCCGAGGAGTTGCCCGTCTTTGGAGCGGCCACCTGGCTCAAAAACCTCCTCTTAAGGCCCAAGGATGATATAGCTGTCTAGACCAGGTCTCAGAGGCCACCTGTGGGGTTGATGTTGTTGATGGCTGTCGACGGGACCAGCGTGTTGAGGAGGCGGCGGGCAGGACCTTATCATAAGGTAATCTCAAGAGAAGAGTGGTTAGACATTTCCACCATGAGGCTTTATCAGTAGTAAGGGCAAAAATTAGCTTCTCAGTAGTTATATCTAATGATGTTTCATTGTCATCAGTATTTTCTGTCAGACCCAGTGATATTGGACCGTAACGGAGGATGGAGAAAGGGCAGAGTCAATTTGAGTTTTTATAAAACGAGTCAATTTTTGAAAGGCCCATGGGCCAAGAAAGAAGCAAAAGTAATCCAATAAGAGGTCCAAAAATACTAGGGAGGAGGTAGATAGCCAGGGAGGGTGGAAAACCAATTTTGATACCAAATTCTTGTTTTTCTCTTTCTCTTTTTCTTTTTTCTAGGCTCTCAGTGATTTTTTGTAAACTATCTTCTACAAGACCAGTTTTGTCTATATATACACAGCATTGTTCTTTTAAGGCTGCACAGAGGCCTCCTTGTGAAGAGTATTAGATCTAATCCTCTTCGATTTTGTAAAACTACTTCAGAGAGGGATGCCAGTGAGTCTTTGAGATTTCAGGCTTGTCTCTATTTCTCTAATGTCATTATCAATGGCTACTAAGTTGATTATATTGATATTGGGAGGTATGAGGGATGCTATACCAGTGCCTGCTCCAGCAAGGCCAAGCCGATAAGGACGCTAGAGTTACAGCAGATATAGGCTCCTCTTATGGCGCGAATGGGTCTGTACCCCTTTGCCAGGATGTAAGAAACTCGTTGGGGTCTAAATGGTGAGTTTGGGAAACATCGCACCAACACAACATAGTCACGTACCTGTAGAAATTTGGAAGTCTCAATATAAGTGGTTAAGCCTGTAGAGCAGGCCAAGTAACTATGAGCAGGGGCTTGTAAGTACATACTGAGAATTGACAACCAAAGTGTCATTACATATGTCGTCAACTGAGCGGGGGAATCATATTTTTGCCCAGAAACAGGTTCCTATTCCAGAGACATCAGTGACAGTGAGTTCGACAACATCCCAGGATAATTGGTTGCTGTCATCTGTATAAATGAGTCGCCAAAAAAGGCTATTCCTTCATAAAAAGGAGGGTTTGCTGAGGCACATCCACATTCTTTATAGGTGGAATCATTGTGATGCATTAAGGCAGCGGCCGAAGCATTAAAACAGACAGATGAGGTTTGTGGAGGACATAGGACCATTAGGAATGGTACTGGAAATAGGAATGCGTAAGGGAAGGGGTGTTGGAAGTAGGGGTGTGCATCTGGGTGGAGTTCGTGGGGGGTGTGGGTGTGTTGGGCATTAGGTCCGTGGATGCCTTGTGTTGATTAGGGAGCCTTGTAATAGTTTGATTCTAAAAGTTAGGCCATGGTCTCTGCCAGAAATATATAGACGGAGGCCCCACTCGAATCCTCTGCAGTCCATAATTGTTTTTTGCCAGAGGGTGAAGGTAATGAGGAGGTGTTACACCATTGTTGACAAGCAAAGTTAACGGGAACTAGTCTGGAATTTAATTTGTATGGAGGAGGTTTTTTTTTTTAAACAGTTATATAGTCCCAAGAGGAACAGGCTTCCAATAAGTATCTCCAGTGGTTTCACAGGACCAGGAAGCACAGTAATAATCAGCAGAATAACCGCACCGAGTGTTCCAGAGCGATCTCGGTGGGCGCCTGGGCAGACATAGATGGGGGCCAAGGTTAGAAAGATCGAGCCCAGAGGTTATAACACCCAGGAACCGAACCGTAGCGGGCTTGATGTATGACGGCCTTGGTTGAGGTAGGTAGTGGTCTGGAGTTCCCCAGGAGGGGTCAGCTCCTAAAGCTAACTTGCAAAGATCTACTTCAAGATTGGGCAAGTGGGGAGGATGCAATCTGAGTATAGGAGCTAGCTATGTCACCTGCTTGGTTGATTATTACCCATGTATAGTTCCATAGTTGATAGGGGCCAGATTCTCCAACAGGTAGGATAAGCAAACGGCGAACAGGATCCAAGGTGGCTGAAGATAGGTGTTCATTTTTTCTGTGGAGACAAAAGAAGAGAGTCTTCTCAGGCGCCACCCTGGGATTGATTAATAGGCGTTGTGATGATTTTGGAAGATTGAGGGGGCTTGTTAGGGGTATAGGGTTGATAAAGCGTTCTGGGCCTCGAGCCTATTCCTGTCTGTATTATATACAGGCGTGGCCCTTTCCCCATATAAGCACAGGATCACGCCGTGCCATTTGTTGTCAATGGGTCCTTCCATATTGCCTGAGCATAGTCATCAGCCGTAGAAGGATGCCAGAGCCTGTCAGCTGCAGATTGTTGTTTTTCATCAAGGGTAAGAAGTTTAAAATAATGCATGGTTTAGCAGGGTTCTGTGGTTAGGGGAGTAAAGAATTCCCCCATAGACAGTAATTTTTGGAGCATATTTTTTAAGGTCTGATTGCTCTTCAACTATGCCTTGGCCTTGGGGGTTGTATGGGATGCCTGTGATGTGTTTAATGTTAAATTGAGCACAGAAGGCTCTAAATTGAGTACTAGCGTATCCCGGACCATTGTCAGTTTTGATGACTTTAGGACAATTCATGACTGAAAAACAGGCTATAAGGTGGTTAATAACATGTTTTGTGGCCTCTCCCGTTTGGGGATTGCATAAATAAAACCGCTAAAGGTATCAATGGTGACATGAAATATTTATTTTTTCCGAATGTTTTAAAATGGGTGACATCCATTTGCCAAAGTTCGCCTGGCACAAATCCCCTAGGATTAACTCCCTATGGGGTTCAGGGAGAAAAGACAGGCAGGCTTTACAATTACGGACAATTTCCCTGGCCTGTTCTTTAGGTATTTTGTATCTTAAGCGAAGGGTGCGGGAATTGAGATGATGGAGGTTATGACCTGTTGTGCCTTTTGAAGAGGGTGAGTGTAGTAGCAAATGTTTGTTGTTTAAAGGCAAGCGCTGTTAGGGAGGAATCAAGGAAGGTTGCTGTGTGGCCTGGTCGACAGGTCATTTCCCTGACATAGGGGTCCGGGAAGACCAGAATGAGCCCTAATGTGCCCAATAAAAAAGGTTGTGTGCGTTTATGAATGAGTTGTTGTAATAACGAAAAAAGGGGAGAAGCGTTAGTGGAGGGGCGAATAAAGGGAACAGTCTCTAACAGAGGTATAGACTGAGCACATATGAACTATCTATATAAATTAAAAGGTTGTTGTGATAGAGTAGTGAAAACTTGAACAATGCGCGTAAGTTCAACAAGTTGAGCGGAGGAGTGGGTGGTGGGAGATTGAACATAACTCCATTTATGGAATAGGCAGCCATTCCATTTGAGGTATGTGCAAGTTTAGGAAAAATGAAGGGAGTTTTTTGAAGGAACTGTAACAGGGCATGAGCTGGATAATGATTATCAATGTTTCCCTGAAAGGAACACACGTATGGCCCATTCTGAACGTTTTGAGTGAGCCACTGGACCTGATGTGGGCTTAGGGAACAATAAATGGTCAGGCTCTTTGCCAAATAGTTTTATGGAATGTTCCCATCCGAGTTTAATTATTTGGGACATTAGGGTGAGATAGGTTGTTAGAACCTTAGAGGGTGAAGCTGAAAGGTGGACCCAGTATAGAGGATGAGTTTGCCAGAATAATCCCGTAGGTGAAAAAGGTGTAGATAATTAAGAAAATATAAAGGGAGGTGGGGTTATAGTAAGAAGAGAATTGATCATTAATAGCTTGTTCTACCAAGGAGAGGGCCTGTATAGCCTCAGGAGTGAAGTGTCCATGTTGAGTTTGTATTTTTTCTGGGGAGATTTGAAGGCCAAGATCCTTGAGAGCCTTGACTAATTTTTGTGAGAGGTCGGCCAGGATTGACTCAGAAGGACCTGCCAACAAAATGTCATCCATATAGTGAATAATATAGTGGTCAGGATGGGACAATCTAAAAGGATCAATAGCCTGGGCAACATATTTTTGGCAAGGGTGGGACTGTTTGCCATGCCTTGAGGCAGAACTCGCCATTGGAAGTGAGGGGAGGGCCCGGTACAATTAGTTAATGGGAAGAGTAAAGGCAAATCATTTACAATCATCAGGGTGTAAAGGAATGGAGAAAAACAATCTTTTAGATCAATAACTATTTTGTGAAAACCTTTGTATAGCAACTGGGGATGGTAGCCAGGTTGTAGAGCACCCATGGGCACCATTGTTTTATTAATGGCTCGGAGATCTTGGAGCAATCGCCATTTCCCTGATGTCTTTTTTGGATGACAAATATGGGGGTGTTCCATGGGAGAGTGGAGGGCTCAATATGTCCAGCAGCTAACTGTTCCTGCACCAACGTGAATGCCGCCTGTAATTTAATGAGGGAGGGCCCATTGGTCATCCACAGGCAAATCTGATTTCCATGTAATCTTATCTGCCTGGAGTGCAGGGGGAGCAAGGGCCCTTATAAAAATTTTTATATCCTAAACCAAAAGTGTTAGTTTTAACCGGAGGAAGAATGGGTAAGGGTTCCTTGGCCATTTTTCCAAGGCCCTGTCCAGAAATATCCTTGGGAGAGCATTTGTCGGGTAATTACCTCATTGGGGCACACATTATTAGTTGCATTTGGGAGAGGACATCTCTCCCCCAAAGATTAACAGGGAGTCCCTGAACTATGTAAGGCTGTACTGTGCCTGTGTTGCCTTCTGTTTCTCCCAAGTAAGTAACTTGGAGCTTTGGAGTGTATATTTGGACTGACCAATACCTTGAGATGAGTCATGGGAGGGTGAAGGGGCCAAGCAGAGGGCCAGGAATGTGAGCTCAAAACAGTGGCATCTGCCCCGGTATCAATATTCCCTCGAACCAGTGCCCATCTAGTTTAAGTTTTAAGGTGGGGCGGCCGTGTGGTTATTTGTTGTACCCATAGGCATCTGAAAGCCGGGGTGTGAATTCCCTCTAGCTTTGGCGATATAAGGATTTGACCTGTTAAGAGGTAGAGGGAGAGCCTGAGCTATTCTTTGGCCAGGGTAAATGGCCGGTCCTTGTGTAGCCGTACTATGACTTTTATCTCACCTGTATAATCATTGTCTACGAGAGACGGGAAAACATTGAGTCCCTGTAAGCTGGAGGAGGCTCTTCCAATTATAAGAAGAGGTATCTTTGGGAGGGGGCCCAATATCCCAGTGGAGAGGGCTTGTGCGCCATCTAGAGATCTAAATTGTGTAGGCGAGGCACACAAGTCCAGTCCTGCGCTTCCTGGGAGGCCCTGAGGAGGGAAGCTGAGGTTTGTGCTGGCTGTTCCCCGTGCCGGCTGAAACTGAATGGGTTTTGGGGCCCGGCTGGCCCCTCATCCCGTTTCCCTGAAACGAGGGCAATGGGTTTCCTCTGTCGTCAGTTTTAGAACGGCATTGATTGGCCCAATGTTTTCCACGTCTACACCGCGGACATACAGTGAAGGGCCGTGGCTGTATTGGTCGCAGGTGGGATTGAGTTGATTGGGGGCATTGTTTTGAAAAATGACCAGGTTGGCCACATTTAAAGCAATTGTATTGAAGAGTACTCCAATAGCCAAGTTAATTCCTTGAGTTAATTTATGGGTTATGGGATCGACATCATTACATATGCGGAGCATATCATCAAGACTCTTTCCCTTTATTTGCCTCTAAGGACAGCACGGCAGGAATTAGCATTTTCGTATGCCAATTGTTTAATAATTTTGTTATCCGTTTCTCCAGGTCCTAGAATTTTTTCTGCTGCTTCGGTGATTCTGGCCACAAATTCATTATATGCTTCGTTACTCCCTTGTATAATTTTTGTAAGGGGGGTAGTAACAGAGCCTTTTATGGGAGCAGATCGCCAGGCCCCTAGGGCAGCTTCCGCTACTTGAGCGAGAGACCGGTAGGGAGAGCTATTTGTTTTTGTTCAGAGACATATTTGCCCTGTCCTGTTAGTTTCTCAAAGGTCCAGCAAGCGGCAGGATCATTAGGTTTAGACTGATTTTTAAGGGCAGTGGAATGACACGGTCGTAAAATCAGCCTTCCAAGACAAAAATTGGCCGCGTGAGAGGACTGCCTGGGCTACTCGATACCATTCACTAGGAGTAGATATCCGTCTCCAGGAAGAGCCTCAAGGAGGGAAATAGTGAAAGGAGCGGCGTGGCCATAATTTTTGACTGCAGAGTTAAGTTCTTTAAGGGTCTTAAATTTTAGCCGTTTGAAGTTTGAGTGTGTGGCCCGGCGGCAGGATCTTGTAGACCCTGAGCGGCAGGGGCTGGGCATCATCGCCGCTATTTCACCCTCACTTTCATTTTGTGAGCAATCAAGTTCCTCGGTAGAGGTCGGCTCTTCGGGGGCGGCATATTATTGGCGTTTTTGCGAGTGACGACAGGGAAAATATGGGGTAATTTTTTTGTTGTTTTTTTTGTTAAGTTTTATTTTTGTGGGCTGTCTGGGTTTTTTGGAAAAAGAGTTTCTCCCACAGCTTTTTGTAAGAGGGATAGTTGAAGAGAGAGATCTGAGAACTCTTTTTGGAGCCTAAGGACCTGTTTTAATCATTAATTTGTTGAGTGAGTTGTTGTTTCCTGTGAACAGAGACTGGGCGTGAATGGGAGGGGGGAGTACAGGAGAGTAGAGAGAGGAGGACCCAAGAGGAGGGGTGTGGTAAGGTGGAGGGACAGAGGCTGAGGTAGCAGCCACACCTGTGGCTTGCCCTGGCCAGTCAGGAGCATGATAACGAACATTTTGTTCTTCTGCTCTGATTCTTCAGAGGAGGAGAGAGAAAATTAGGTGGCTGGGGGATACGGGGAACGCAAGCTTGGGAGGTTGAGGAGGTGTATCGGGATTGGGAGGGCAGTCATGAACAGAGGGGAGAGAAGGATAAAGGGAAGGATTGTGTGGTGGAGGAGGTATGTCGACTACACAGATGGACAAGGAGAGGAACGTTTGAGGTCAGGGTCTTTAGTGGAATAGATGTTTGAGAAGGCGTGCTTGAAAGGGGCCTAAGAACTCTTCGGCTAGGACAGGAGTCTTTTTTTGCCTTTAGATTCCTGAATTTAATCATTATTAAGTTCCAATAACTAAAGGTTTGAATGGGGACCGCCTCAGGCCCTCGCTTCAAGAGACTGGTTTAAATCATGACCTACTTTAGTCCACCAGGGGTGAATCTCAGGACCCGTAATAACTCCACGGACAAGCTTCAGATATGAAAGAAAAAAATCCTACTAAATCTTTCTTTCTTTTAACTCTAACTCCCCTTTCTCTGAGAGACTTAATGTCCTTAATAAAGACAGCCTCTTTAGAAACATTTTGGCCCATCGCTGAAAATAATGAGACGAAGACTGATCACTTACCCGGAGATGTCTTCCCTTGACGATCTCCTCTACGAATTGCACTGAAGACAGCTTTCCCTTATGAGTGATAAGGGCGGTCTCCTCTACGAGTTACACTGAAGACAGCTTTCCCTTATGAGTAATAAGGGCGGTCTCCTCTACGAGTTGCACTGAGACAGCTTTCCCTTATGAGTGAAGAGGCGGTCTCCTCTACGAGTTGCACTGGAGATGACTTTCCCGTTGCGTGACAAGGGCGATCTCCTCTACGAGTCCTCTGATCCGCGCGGCTGGGTCTTCGTCCGACTCGGGGTCCGTGCCTCGAGCCCCACGTTTGGGCGCCACTTGTCCTGGCCAGCAGGACCAGTTATTTGTGGGTCCGAGGAGGATCGAGCCTGCAGGAACGATGGGCGAGAAAGAAGGAGGGAGACCAAGTAAAGAGCTGTTAAGGTCCCGTTTATTTAGGGTTAGGGTACAGCTTATATGCTCAGCTGGAAGAGGGAGTGGGGCAGGGGGGTAAAGATAAGCTCAGTGGAGGCGCCTGGTGGTCGAGGCACCTGGTGGTCGAGCATTGCGATATCTGTTATCTGGGTCCGGGGCGTTTTTACGCTCCTCTGGAATGTCCTGGTAGCTGGATCCCGGGGGGGGGGGCGCATATCAAACAAGTTTTTTGATTTCCTTTTGGCCTTTAGTGACTCTGGCCTCTAACATAAACAAGTTTTACGAGTTCCTTTTGGCCTTTTAGTGACTCTGGCCTCTAACAAGGCCACCTCTGAAATCATTGCCCATCTTGACATCAACCCATTGACCCTGATGTTATAGTCTCACTGTGACATCACAGTCTCAGTTTGACACAATAAACTCACTGTGACATTAGAGCTTCATCAATGCCAATAAACCCTCAACGATGACATAATCTCTCTGAGAAAGCACAGTTACTACTGACATCACAACCTCACTGTGCCATCACAGACACACTATGCCAGTAAGCCTCATTATGACATCACAGCCTGATAGGACAAGCTCACCGTGATATCACAGCCTCACGAGTGGCACCACACCTCATGGTGACATCACATTGTCAATGCAACATCTCAGCATCATCTCTCACACAGTCTCACTTCTGAAATCACAGCCTACCCACTGACCTCACAGCTGCACAGTGATATCACAGCCTCACTGTGACATCACAGCCTCACCACTGGTATCCTCCTTACCCTTATTATGACACCACACGCTCACCACAGCACAGGCTCAGTTATGTCACAGCCTCATCAGTGACATCATAGCCATTGATATCAGGGACAGTGACACCACAGCCTCACATGTAACATCACTGCCTCATTCTGACATCAATCTTCCCACAGATATCACAGCTTCACAGTGACCTCACGGCCTCACTGTGACCAGAAGTCTAATCTGTTACATCATAGACTCACCTGCTACATCATAGCCTCATGGTAATCTCTGCCTTGCCACTGACATCACACCTTCCACAGTGACCTCACAGCCTCACTGTGACATAGCAGCCTAACCTCGAAATCATAGCATCATTGACACCATGGACATCCTCCTATGAGGCTATGACACCACAGCTTCATCACTTACATCTCAGGCTCACTGTCACAAGACAACCTCAATAGTAACACCACAGCCTCACTGTGGCATCACCACCTCACCAGTAACATCCCTGCCTGACTGTGACAGCTGTCTCATTAGGGACATCGCCTCATTTCTGACATCACAGCCTAATCACTGAAATCTCAATCAAACTGTGTGACATAGTCTACCTCCACAGATATCACAGCCTCATTGTGAGATCTCAACCTCTCTTATGATATCACAGCCTCATGTGACTGCACAGCATCACCACTGACATCCTAACCCACTGTGAAATCCAAACCTCACCCCTGATATCACAGCCTCAATGTATAGGACAGGCTAACCTGTTGCAGTCCAAGTTGCAACCTCGAATCCAGGGCTTCTTCCACAAGGTGGGCAATTCTTCAGGGAATGGAGGACAGACAGACATCTCTCGGGCTGAGTGAATCTAAATACTTTGTTGAAGATTTACAAAATCCAGAGTAAAGGCCAGGGGATTGATCACCACACTCATAGGGAAAACATCAAAGAAAACCAGGACCAAATTCTTCATAGGATTATGTAAAATGTATTCATTCTGCATAACAGAGGAAGAGAAGAGGTGACACACAGCCGTGTTCAACAGACATGATGTCTTCAGGTAAAGTTAAAGCAGGCATGACACTCAGTTTGCTAAACAAAGGACAATGATGTTTCAAAGCAATTTTCCCTGGTTTATGTTATAAACATCAAATATGTGGGGGAGGGACTGTAAACTAGCTAGCTGAAAAAACAACAACACCAAAAATCTGAGAACATACAGAGGTAGACTCAAATTCCGAGGGAGGAATCCTCCTGCCAGAGGCAAAACTTACTTACTTATGGAGAGCCCCTACACTTAACAATTACCTATTTAGATGTGAATGTGTCACTCCCCAGCAAGCAGCGTTAGGCCAGAACCAAACAGTAATACTAAGGAAGGCAGTAACTCTAAGGCCTAACTATCCCCTATTTTCCTTATTCTCTTATTTATATCAAATAATGTCATGGAATTAATCCAGAAATTGTTTCCTTGAAAAAATATTGTCAGAATTGTCATGCCAATATGAATTACATGGTGAACCAGGTTATAGGAAAACACTAAATCTCATATAGTATTTACATAAGTGTGTAGAGCCTTAAGTTGGTAAAATAGCTTTGAATGTTTCTTAAAGGGTACAATTGTAGTAGCCATCAGCAATTTGTATAAACTTAAATGTAGAGTAGTCTTAAAATGTCTAACGACTAGTTTTGATAGGTAAAAATAACTTAGGCGCTAAGTGTCAAGCCAATCAGATCTATTCTAGTTTAAATGAGTCTGAATTTTGTCCCAAATATAAATTTCATCTCAGTGTCTATTAAGAGAATAATATAGCCATTAAAGAGTAGATACAATTGTTGATATAAATGTCAGCAAAGGCAACAGAAAATTGTACATTTTTACGAACCAAAAACAAAACAGTGGCGAGTACACAATAGTGAATTTTAAATGAAAAAATAAAGTCCTTGTATATGGTGCGCAGCTTAACTCTTGAAGTCCAATTTGTGAAAGACTCTCAGAGTCAGTCCAAACGGGGATCAGGGATCCATCCTAGAAGGAAACATTTCTGGCTCCTTCATGTCTGGATCTGGCTCTTTGACTTGTTCTGTATTGATGTCAACTCCTTATAGGCTGAGAGCTGTCATCTTGTCAGGGAGACTGTCTATGATTTTCCACTGGGCAGAATAAACGTTGGGAATCCCCAGGGGTGAGTCTGATGATGGAGAACCACAAGACATCCATGAATCCAGGGAGCCTTGGTCTGGTTAGACAGGTGTATGTCAAAGGCATTCTTCCCTTATCCATCATCTCTAATTTTTAATCTTTTCATAAACCTAACATCCCACTAACCTTTTAACATATGTTAACATTCTTTTAAGTAACCAATTCATAAACCTTCTGTACAACCTTAACCTTTAAGCAACAGGTACCATCCCATAAAGCTTCTATCAAACCTTTTGTACATCTAAGTACTATACATTTTATATACATACATATATACATATATATATATTTGATGGTTTCCTCTGTTTTTACATTAATTATCTCTCAAGAAATGTCTTTTAAGAGGTGGTAACAGATAACAGATCTCATCTAAAAGACTTTGAGTTGAATCTGATACAGCAATTGTGTAGACAATATACATTTATATATAATATATACTTTGAAATTTAAGACATTATAGATCTCAATTTTATTTACTTTAGCATTATGTAACCATAAATTTTTTATCATTAAAGTGTATGAAACATAAACATAAAGAAAACTTTTGATTTAATGTAACAGACTTAAATCTATTTTGAAATGAAAATGTTAAATAACTTGTCATAATTTAATATCCTTTGGAGCCAAATTAATTATAACACAAGTCAGTAAAAGTTCTATAAATTTCGTAGAGACTGAGACATTAAATACGGAATAAACAAACAGCACATGGTCACAAGACAATACCTGTATGTCTCTGTTTAGATAAGCATTTTTTTTCTAGAAATAGAAACATTTAGAAATTATTATATGTTCTATAGGAGAATGAGGAATTTCATTGAATTTTAAAAGACATTTGTGCTCTAAGCACTGGGATCCTTGGAGGCTAGGGACTGACAGTCACAGTAGTGTTCCTAAGCTTAAGGGGAACACGGAAAGGGTTCTGGGAAATGCCTCTGGGTCCTTGCACCTCATTGGAGAGGAGGACCCAGAAGAGAGTTTGGCATGCACAGCAAAGATGCTCTGGGAGATTGGGGGGGGAGGCATTGGGGGATGGGGAGCGAGGGGAGAAGGGAGGAGGAGGAGTGGGGTGGGGGGAGGAGGGAGGGGACCGGTTAACCTGTTAATTTTGTATGAGCAGAATAAAATAATAATAACAACAAAAATAAAAGATTAACTGCAAAAAAGACATTTGTATTACCTGGTTGCTAGATTCGATGGATAAAATTTTATAAAAGATGTCAAGAGGAATGAGGAATTTTAATTGATCAGTTGTAGTGACTTTTGTATTTTGAGAATATAGGGAAAAACCTTTATAACACAATGGCATTTTCATTTGTAGTCCTGTTAAAGATCAAAACCAAATGAGACAACTTTTTATGAAAGAAAACTTACAATCTATCAAAAAGCAGTTGTGATCAATTCAAAATGTAAATAGTTAAGGCTTAAGTGTTATTAAAATTTTGTTTTTATTTTAAGTATGCATACATATATTTAAAAATGGAATGTCAAAATTTTAGTATTAGCATGGACATGAATCAAAAGATTGAAGTGGTCATAGACTGTTTACATTGAAATACAAGACACACAACATGAACACAAACACATAAACATACAAACACATTAATAACATACAATTCACTGACAACTGCCTTAAAATTACCTTTAAAAACATCATCAAGGGCTGGAGAGTGACTCAGGGGTTAAGCTTCTGCCTGCAAGCAGAAGGTCCTGAGTTCGAATCCTAGAGCCCATGTATAGACGCTAGGCGGAAGTGGTGGTGGCCTGCATTCTAGTCCTGGTAGGGCAGAGCCTGTGAATCTCGGGGAAGAATAACACAGGAGGAGGTGGAGGCGGTCCATGGTGTTTCCTGAATTCGCCCTGGTTCTACACACACAACGCACACACACACACACATGCACACACACACAATTGAATAAATAATAATAAAAATCACTAAAGCAATCAACATTTATGAAAGCCTTACCATTGAACAAAATCTCATATTGTTTATCAGCAGTATAGGTTAATTATGAATCGTGAAAAGCAGTTTAAACTTTAAAATTAAGTCCAAAACAAATTATTATTTAGA
Organism: Typhlomys cinereus; assembly: GCA_023101885.1. NCBI lineage: Eukaryota > Metazoa > Chordata > Mammalia > Rodentia > Platacanthomyidae > Typhlomys > Typhlomys cinereus. The sequence continues at coordinate 96,208 of JALPQD010000867.1, forward strand.
AATTTTATATTTAATAGATGAATATATTTGTCTAATTTTTTTCTTTTCGAAATTTTGTTAGCATTTCCAAAAGGGCCATTGCATTTTAAGGGCAAATACTTATATTATTGTTTCCCAAGCTGAGATCATCTTACCACAACCTGTGAAAGTGGCAGTTTTGCAAGTTTTTTTTTTTATGGATCTCAAAAACATTTAAATTACTTTTTGGATCTAGGTTTTTTATATTAATTTTTTGTTTTTTCTTATAATTTAAAATATTAGGAAGAACTGTTTTTGTCCTCTTATTTTTATTTTTTTTTTTTATTTTTAACATCCATATGAAACCAAATTCTGGGATTACACTCCCTTCATTAAAAGAAAGATGTAATTTACAACTTAATCTATAAGCCAGCCAAGTTTTTTCACTTTTTCTAATCTTTTGGTTTTAACATTATGTTTTCTGTGTGATGATTCTGTATGCCCTAATTTTAACTGTTCTTCTACCACTGTTCTATAGGCTGTATTTTTTCCATTGATAGAGGCCACTGTTCAACCCATACAGGCCTTTTGATTTCCATTGTATTCTATCAGCATAATAAGTAAGAGTGGTCCCAATTAAAAATTTTTGTTCCATAAGCGGCCAAATTCTTATGGTTCCCAAGACTGTTCTCCACACCATGCCTTCAGGGTTTTTCAAATTGTAATATTTAGGTCAAAAGGGATTTCAGTTGCTATTTTCTTGTTTCGTGGAAACATCTGGTTTTAGAATCAGAGCTGTGGGCTGAAAGGAAGCAGCACGCGAGGCCTCCCTGGTGCTGGACTTCTGGAGTTTGCATGTAGAACTCAAGCTGTGCGTCCTTAACCAGTGCCTCTCCCCTGTGTGGGTGTGGGTGCACATGTGTGGATGTATGTGGGGGGGGGTGCATATGCACAGTGTGCGTGGTGGTGGATGCGGGTGCACGTGTGTGGATGTATGTGGGGGGTGCACCCCTGTAGTGTCAGCCAATGTTTTCTACTGTTCAGTGGCCAGTCGTCCGGGAAAATCACTTTTTTCTTAATATTAGCATCGTGCTTTTCTGAAGAGGGGTGTTACCTCCCAGGCCCTGCCACAGGGAGGACGGCCTCTGAAGTTTCTTCAGAGCTGCATGCATGGCCCCTCTCACGTGTGCGTTCCTGTCAGAACTTGACAGACGAACCTGCCACCAGGTGGTGGGCAGTGTGGGCAGGGTGCCCAGGACTGATGCTGCCAGGCCTGGGCACGGTGGGGGGCTAGAGAGGTCTCTCCCTCCTTTCTTACTAGGAAAGGTGCATTTGCACAGACCACCCTAAGGAAGAGGGCTAACCTCAACCTCGCTGTAACCCCCCATCTCCACAACAGATCGACACATGTTTAAAAACGGCATTTTAGGGGCTGGGGAAACAACTCAGGGGTTAAATCTTTGTCTCACAAGCAAAAGGACCTGAGTTTGGGTCCCCAGATCCCACGTAAAATGCCTGGTGAACGTGCGGCAGCCTGCAGTTCCAGCCCTGGAAGGCGGAGGCGGGAAACCCCAGAGCAGAGCAATAAGGAGGTGGAGTCACCCAGGATGGTTCCTGGTGTCGCCCTTGGCCCCCACAGGCACGCACCCAGCGCCCCTCTTGTGTGCATGCCTGCACACACACGCATCCCCACACGTGGAGAAACACAAAGCCTCTAAAATTGCATTTCAGAGTTTCATGCAAGGACTTCAGGCCCCGTCTTCAAATCACTAATTGTCCAAATTGATGAGATGAAATTACTTGTTGACAGCAGCTGTGGTCAAGTGCCCGTTCACTTCTAGAAGACTCAGATCCCCCCTGCATCTCCGCTGCTGCAGCCCCTCTGCTGCTGCAGCCCCTCCGAGCGGGGAGCAAGAGACATGGCGTTCAGCAGCGTAGTGGTTCGATTCCTCTTCCTAATTTTAGGCTCTGTCACCAGGTTAAAACGTACCTGGCGTTCACTTACAAGGTCAATAAATCACATTTGATCCTAAGTAAAAATGCTGGAGTAGGACGCCTTGCACGTCTGCAGAAGCAGCGCACACAGGCACTTTATCGTGGAACTACTGGAAGACATCGCTCCTAAAATTGTGTTCTTAGCGATTCTGGGCGGCAAGGCTGAGTTCTTTGTACTTGGTGAACGAATGTATTCCCTGAAATTACTTTGATTTAATGTCTCGAGTCTACTTTTCTCTAATGTTGTGATTGTACTGTTGCTGGGCTGTTCTTGGACTGACTGTAGGGTTATTGTCACTGTGTGATTTGTGCTCTTATTTTATAAAATCGTCTAATGTATACCAATTTTTATAAAGTAATATTTAGATTATTCTAATAACTGTATATTTGACAACCAATTAAAATGTTTGCTTGGGGAAAAAAATTTTTGTTCCAATTCTACAGGATCAGGAATTACTAAAGCCATTTCCATTGAGGACAAAATACCTCTTCCCCATAATGGAAAAGGAAGCGAGGGAATGACATAAGGCTGAAAATTTTTGATTTAATATCACCTGCCCATTTTATATTTGTACTCCTGCATATAGGCTGGTGAGGCATCCATACATCCTCTGATGTACTCTCATGGACTCTTGTTTCTGACTGATCTTAATAAAGCATGGCACATTGTATTTGTATTCTCAAAGGACAATTGCTTTATACTGTTTCTGTATCTCTAGATTTGGATCCTATGTGGGATCTTCATTTTCCATTCTTCTAGCTTGTTGTATTGCTCCAAGAAAGCCTACCTCTGTGGGAGATTCCCTAGGACGCTCAAGAGGAAATGACATTGAAGCCTTTCAAAACACCCCATCATCTTCACTATGGTGAGGTGTTGCTTCTTCCTCAATCAGTCCCCTCAGAGGGAGAAAGGACATCATCATTGGCTTCCTTCTCTAAATCAGTCTCCACGAGGAAGACAGGACATAATCATCTGCTTCATCCTCTAAACTTATGACACATTGAGGCTTAATATAGTCTGCATAATTTTTATCTTTATTTTCTTGGAGTCAGAGGAGTCTTAGTTTCCTGTGCTAGCTTACTGTTTCTTGACTAGGACCTAAAGAATTTATCATTAAACTCCATAAAGGAATTAAACAATTGTGACCTTTCTGGTTCATGAACATGATAATAGTTTTTTATCTCTTTTCCTATCTTTTTCCAAATTTCTAGATCGAAGGTTCCCTCCTCTGGAAAAAAAGTACAACATTTTTTACAAAATGAAAAAAAATTCTTAAATAGGCACACAGATCAATGGATAAGGGTTGAAGACCCAGATATAAACCCACAAAATACAGCCATTTGATCTTTGACAAAGGGGCCCAAAGAATCCAATGAAAAAAGAACAGCATCTTCAAAAATGGTGCTGGCAAAACTGGATCTCTACATGCAGAAGATTAAAGCTGGACCTGTACTTGTCACCATGTACAAGACTTAATTCCAAATGGATCAAGGACCTTGATATCAGGCCAGAGACTATAAAAACCATAGTTGAAAGGATAGGGAACTCCTTTGAGCTGATTGGGCTAGGCCAACAGTTCCTAAATAGACATCCAATGGCATAGTCACTGCTACCAACTCTCAACAGTTGGGATCTTGTGAAATTAAAGAGCTTCTGTTCAGATAAAGAGATGTAACATGAGCTCAAAGGCAACCACAGAATGGGAGAAAATCTTCACTGACCACATATCTGATAGAGCTCTACTGTCCAGAGTGCACAAAGAACTTAAAATATTAAACATCAAGGAAACCACTGCCCAATTAAAAAATGGGCCCTGGAACTTAAAAGAAATTTACCAGGGATGAAATTAAAAGTCTAACAAAACTTAAAAAATGCTCCACTTCTTTAGCCATCAGGGAAATGCAAATCAAACTTCCCTGAGATATTATCTCACCCCGGTCAGGATGGCAAAAGACATTATTTGTTTGCCACGACTCACAGCATTAATGTGACATTAGCATCACCACTTACATCCCCCGCCACTGTTACCATCCAAACACTCCCGTGACATCACAACCTCACTGTGTCATCAGAGATTCACCTGTGACACCATAGCCAACTGTGTCCTCAGGGCCTCATTGTGACATTACAAACAAGACACTGAAATCACAGACTCAATGACACCAAAACTCACTGTGACATCAGCTGTGCACTGACATAGTAGCCTCATGGTAACATCACATACAAACCTTTGATATAGCCTCACTATGACTCACAACCCAGCACTGTTGAACATCGCAACACCCCAGTGACCATCAACCCTCAGTGACATCACAGCCATACCATACCATCAAAGCATCACTGTCACGTATATATTCACCTCTTGATATCAAGCCTCACATTGACATCACAGCTTCCAGATATATCACCTCACGTTACATGAAGCCACAGTGACATACAACCCTTACAGTGACAACATAGCCTCACTGTGACATCAGCATTCCACGTGACCTCCATCTTCACCGTGAATCACCACCTCCCTGTGACATATGGGCTCACGTGACACCATGTACCTAGGGACATCAAAGCCTCCGTGTGGCACGCCAGCCTCACTTTGACATCATACCCCATCAATCATATCAGCCTCATTCTGATATCACAGCCCAACACTGAAATAAACAGCCTGTGTTGATGTCACAGTCTCGCCCACTGACATCACAGCCTCGTGATAATCGGCATCACTGATTACACACAGCCTACTGTGACATCACAGACCACCTCTGAGGTTATAGCCTCACTGTGATATGACATCCTCATATGACATGACCGGCTCTGTTCCTGGCCCGCAGGACCAGTTATTGTGGTCTGAGGGGATCGAGCCTGCCAGGAACGCATGGGCGAGAAAGAAGAGGGAGACCAAGTAGAAGAGCTGTTAAGGTCCCGTTTATTTTTAGGGTTAGGGTAGCTTATATGCTCAGGCTGTAAGAGGGAGTGGCAGGGGGGGATAAAGATAAGCATCATGGAGGCGCCTGGTGGTCGGAAGCACCTGGTGGTCGAGCAGTTGCGTTCTTATCTGCGGTCCGGGGCGTCGTTTTTACAGCTCCTCTGGAATGTCCTGGTAGCTGGATCGGGGGGGGGGGCGCCTATCACCAGCAATTTTTGAGTTCCTTTTGGCCTTTAGTGACTCTGGCCTCTAAACATAACAAGTTTTACGAGTTCCTTTTGGCCTTTTAGTGACTCTGGCCTCAACAAATCCCCCTTTTCTATTATGTAAAGGTGGGGGGCAGTAGGCAGCTATTGGGCCGAGGCCGGCTTGGGAGAAAGAAATGTCTGTGTGTCCGGAGCCATTTTGTGTGGCCGTTCTTCTCTTAGTGAACTCATCGCCCCTACGCCTCCCCGTCATGGGTGGCTCTGTCATCCTCAGATTCCTGTCTAGGTTCGGTCTAGGGCCGAGGAAGTTGCCCGTCTTTGGAGCGCCACCTGGCTCAAAAACCTCCTCTTAAAGGCCCAAGGATGATAAGCTGTAGCTAGACCAGGTCCGAGGCCAACCTGGGGTTTAGTTGTTGATGGCTGTCGACGTGGACCAGCGTGTTGAGGAGCGGCGGGCAGGACCTATATCATAAGGTAATCTCAAGAGAAGAGTGGTTAGTAACATTTTCCACCCATGAGGCTTTATCAGTAGTAAGGGCAGAAAGAAATTAAGCTCCAGTATGTATATCTAATGATGTTTCATTGTCTCAGTATTTTCTGTACAGACCAGTGAGTATTGGACCGTAACGGAGGTGAGAAAGGGCAGAGTCAATTTGATTTTATAAAACGAGTCAATTTTTGAAAGGCCATGGGGCCGAAAGAAAGAAGCAAAAGTAATCCAATAGAGGGTCCTAAAAATACTAGCGGAGGTTATAGATAAGCCAAGGGAGGTGGAAAACCAATTTTGATACAAGATCTGTTTTTTTTCTTTTTTTCTTTTTTTTCTAGGCTCTCAGTGATTTTTTGTAAACTACTTCTACAAGACAGTTTGTCTATATATACACAGCATTGTCTTTTAAAGGCTGCACAGAGGCCTCCTTGTTGAAGGGTAGTAGATCTAATCCTCTCGGATTTTGTAAAACTACTTCAGAGAGGGATGCCAGTGAGTCTTTGGATTTCGGAGGCTGTCTCTCTTTCTTTCTATGTCATTATCAATGGCTATGCTAGTTGTTATATTGATATTGGGAGGGTAGTGAGGGATGCTAATACATGCCTGCTCCAGCAAGGCCAGGCCGATAAGGACAGTCTAGAGTTTACAGCAGATTATAGGCTCTCTCTTATGGCGCGAATGGGGGTCTGTACCCCTTGCCGATGTAAGAAACTCGTTGGGTCATAAATGGTGAGTTTGGGAAACAGTCGCACCAACACACAATAGTCACTTACCTGTAGAAATTTGGAAGGCTCCTATAGTGGTTAAGCCTGTAAAGCGGCCAAGAACTATGAGCAGGGGCTTGTAAGTACATGAATGCTGGAATTGACAACCAAAGTGTCATTACATATGTTGTCAACTGAGCGGGGGGAATCAATTTTTGCCCAGGAGACAGGTTCCTATTCCAGGACCATCAGTACAGTGATTCGACAACATCCCAGGATAATTGGTTGCTGTCTCTCTGTTAATGAGGTCGCCAAAAAAGGCTATTCTCATTAAAAAGGAGGGTTGCTGAGAGGCCATCCAACATTCTTTATAGGGGAATCATGTGAGATATTAAGGCAGCGCCGAAGCATTTAAGAACAGACAGGATGAGGTTTGTGGAGGACATAGGACCATGAGGAAGGTAGGCTGGAAATAGGAATGCGTAGGGAAAGGGTGTGAAGTAGGGGTGTGCATACTGGTGGAGTTCGTGGGGGGTGTTGGTGTTGTAGTTGGGCATTAGTCCGATGGATGCCTTGTGTTGTGGGAGCTCTTGTAATAGTTTTATTCTAAAAGTTAGGCCATGGTCTCTGCCAGAAATATATGACGGAGGCCCACTCGAATCCTCTGTCAGTCCATAATTTTTTTTGCAGAGGGGTGAAGGTAATGAGGAGGGTGTTTACACCATTGTTGACAAGCAAAGTTAAGCGGAACTAGTTCTGGGAATTTAATTTGTATGGGGGGGTTTTTTTTTTAACAGTTATAAGTCCCAAGAGGAACTAGGCTTCCAATAGTATCTCCATGTGGTTTCACAGGACAGGAAGCACAGTAATAATCAGCAGAATAACCGCACCGATGTTCCAGGAGCGATCTCGGTGGCGCCTGGGCAGACATAGATGGGGGCCAAGGTTAGAAAAGATCGAGCCAGAGGTTATAAACACCAGGAACGAACCGTAGCGGGCTTGATATTGACGGGCCTTGGTTGAGGTAGGTAGTGGTCTGAGTTCCCCGAGAGGGTCAGCTCCTAAAGCTAACTTGAAGATCTACTTCAAGATGGGCCAAGGTGGGGAGGATGCAATCTGAGTATAGGAGCTGCTATGTCACCTGCTTGGTTGATTATTACCCCATGTATAGTTCCATAGTTGATAGGGCCAGATTCTCAACAGGTAGGATAAGCAGAACGGCGACAGGATCCAAGGTGGCTGAAGTTTGTGTTCATTTTTTCTGTGAGAACAAAAGAAGAGAGTATTCTCAGGCGCCACCCTGGGATTGATTAATAGGCGTTGTGATGATTTGGAAGATTGAGGGGGCTTGTTAGGGGTATAAGGTTTGATAAAGCGTTCTGGAAGCCATCGAGCGCTATTGGCCTGTCTGTTAATATTACAGGCGTGGCCCTTTCCCCATATAAGCCACGGATCAGGCCCGTGCCATTTGTTGTCAATGGGGTCCTTCCCATATTGCTGAGCATAGTCATCAGCCGTAGAAGGATGCCAGAGCCTGTCAGCTGCAGATTGTTGTTTTTCATCAAGGGTAGGAAGTTTAAAACAAATCGTGATGGTTTAGCAGGGTTCTGTGGTTAGGGGGAGTAAAGATTCCCATTAGACAGTAATTTTTGGAGCATATTTTAGGTCTGATGGCTCTTTCAACTATGCCTTGCCTTGGGGGTTGTATGGGATGCCTGTGATGTGTTTAATGTTAAATTGCACAGAAGGCTCTAAATTGAGTACTAGCGTATCCCGGACCATTGTCAGTTTGATGACTTAGGACAATTCATGACTGAAAAACAGGCTATAAGGTGGTTAATAACATGTTTTGTGGCCTCTCCCGTTTGGGGAGTTGCATAAATAAAACCGCTAAAGGTATCAATGGTGACATGAATATATTTATTTTTTCCGAATGTTTTTAAAATGGGTGACATCCATTTGCCAAGTTCGCCTGGCACAAATCCCCTAGGATTAACTCCCATATGGGGTCAGGAGAAAAAGACAGGCAGGCTTTACAATTACGGACAATTTCCCTGGCTGTTCTTAGGTTATTTTGTATCTTAAGCGAAGGGTGCGGGGAATGAGATGATGGAGGTTATGAGCCTGTTGTGCCTGTGAAGAGGGGTGAGTGTAGTAGCAATGTTTTGTTGTTTAAGGCAAGCGCTGTTAGGGAGGAAGTCAGGAAGGTTGCTGTGTGGCCTGGTCGACAAGGTCATTCCTGACATAGGGGTCCGGGAAGACCAGAATGAGCCCTAATGTTGCCCAATAAAAAAGGGTTGTGTGCGTTTTATGAATGAGTTGTTGTATAAACAAAAAAGGGGAGAAGCGTTAGTGGAGGGGCGAATAAAGGAACAGTCTCTAACAGAGGTATAGACTGAGCAACATATGAACTATCAGTATATAAATTAAAAGGTTGTTGATAGAGTAGTGAAAACTGAACAATAGCGGTAAGTTCAACAAGTTGAGCGGAGGAGTGGGTGGTGGGATTGAATACATAACTCCATTTATGGAATAGGCAGCCATTCCATTTGAGGTATGTGCACAGTTAGGAAAATGAAGAGGGTTTTTTTGAAGGAACTGTAACAGGCGATGAGCTGGATAATGATTATCAATGTTTCCCTGAAAGGAACACCAGCTTATGGCCCATTCTGAATCGTTTTGAGTGAGCCACTGGACCTGATGTGGCTCTAGGACAATTAACATGGTCAGGCTCTTTGCCAATAGTTTTATGGAATGTTCCCCATCGAGTTTAATTATTTGGACATTAGGGTGAGATAGTGTTAGAACCTTAGAGGGGATGAAGCTGAAAGGTGGACCAGGTATAGAGGATGAGTTTGCCAGATAATCCCGTAGGTGAAAAAGGTGTTGATAATATAAGAAATATAAAGGGAGGTGGGGTTATAGTAAGAAGAGAATTGATCATTATAGCTGTTCTACCAAGAGAGGGCCTGTATAGCCTCAGGAGTGAAGGTCCATGTTGAGTTTGTATTTTTTCTGGGGAGATTTGAAGGCCAAGACCTTGAGAGCCTTGACTAATTTTTGTGAGGTCGGCCAGGATTGACTCAGAAGGACCTGCCAACAAAATGTCATCCATATAGTGAATAATATAGTGGTCAGGATGGGACAATCTCAAAGGATACAATAGCCTGGGCAACATATTTTTGCAGAGGGGGGACTGTTTGCCATGCCTTTGAGGCAGAACGTCGCCATTGGAAGTGAGGGGAGGGCCCGGTACAATTAGTAATGGGATAGAGTAAAGGCAAATCATTTACAATCATCAGGGTGTAAAGGAATGAGAAAACAATCTTTAGATCAATAACTATTTGTGGAAAACCTTTAGGTATCGCAACTGGGGATGGTAGGCCAGGTTTTGAGCACCCCTGGGCACCATTGTTTATTAATGGCTCGGATCTTGGAGCAATCGCCATTTCCCTGATGTTCTTTTTTGGATGACAAATGGGGGTGTTCCATGGAGAGGTGGGAGGGCTCATATGGCAGCAGCTAACTGTTCCGCACCAACGTGAATTGCCGCCTGTAATTTATTGAGGGGAGGCCCATTGGTCAATCCAGACAGGCAAATCTGATTTCCATGTAATCTTATCTGCCGGAGTGCAGGGGGAGCAAGGGCCCTTTTGAAAATTTTATATCCTAAACCAAAGTGTTAGTTTAACCGGAGGAGAAAGAATGGGTAAGGGGTTTGCCTTGGCCATTTTTTCCAAGGCCCTGTCCAGGAAGATATCCTTGGGAGACATTTGTGGGTAATTACCTCATTGGGCTACACATTATTAGTTGCATTGGGAGAGGACATCCTCCCCCCAAAGATTAACAGGGAGTCCCTGAACTAGTAAGGCGTGTATGTCCTGTGTGTTGCCTTCTGATTCTTCCACGTAAGTACTTGGAGCTTTGGAGTGTATATTTGGACTGACCAATACTTGGAGATGAGCATGGAGGGTGAAGGGGCCAAGCAGAGGCCAGGAATGTGAGCTCAAAAACGTGGCATCTGCCCCGGTATCATAATTCCCTCGAACCAGTGCCCATCTAGTTTAAGTTTTAGGTGGGCGGCCGGTGGTATTTTTGTACCCCAATAGGCATCTGAAGAGCCGGGTGTGAATTCCCTCTAGCTTTGGCGATATGGATTTGACCTGTTAAGAGGTAGAGAGAGCCTGAGCTATTCTTTGGCCAGGGTAAATGGCCAAGGGTCTGTGTAGCCGTAGCTATGACTTTTATCTCACCTGTATAATCATTGCTACGAGGCGGAAACATTGATCCTGTAAGCTGAGGAGGCTCTTCCATTATTAGAAGAAGGTATCTTTGGGAGGGGGCCCAAATATCCCAGTGGAGAGGGCTTGTGCCATCTGAGGATCTAAAATTGTGTAGGCGGAGGCACACAAGTCCAGTCCTGCGCTTCCTGGAGAGGCCCTGAGGAGGGAAGCTGAGGTTTGTGCTGCGTTGTTCCCGTGGCCGGCTGAAACTGAATGGGTTTTGGGGCCCGGGGCTGGCCCCTCATCCCGTTTCCCTGAAACGAGGGCAATGGGTTTCCTCTGTCGTCAGTTTTAGAACGGCATTGATTGGCCCAATGTTTTCCACGTCTACACCGCGGACATACGTGAGAGGGCCGTGGCTGTATTGGTCGCAGGGTGGGATTGAGTGATTGGGGGCATTGTTTTGAAAAATGACCAGGTTGTCCACATTTAAAGCAATTGTATTGAAGAGTACTCCAATAGCCAAGTTAATTCCTTGAGTTAATTTAGGGTTATGGGATCGACATCATTACATATGCGGAGCATATCATCAAGACTCTTTCCCTTTATTTGCCCTCTAGGACAGCACGGCAGGTGGATTAGCATTTTCGTATGCCAATTGTTTAATAATTTTGTTATCCTTTCTCCAGGTCCTAGAATTTTTTCTGCTGCTTCGGTGAGTCTGGCCCAAATTCATTATATGCTTCGTTACTCCCCTGTATAATTTTTGTAAGGGGAGGTAGTAACAGACCTTTTATGGAGCAGCTCGCAGGCCCCTAGGGCAGCTTCCGCTACTTGAGCGAGGAGACCGGTAGGGAGAGCTATTGTTTTTGTTCAGAGACATATTGCCCTGTCCTGTTAGTTTCTCCAAAGGTCCAGCAGCGGCAGGATCATTAGGTTTAGACTGATTTTTAAGGGCAGTGGAATGACAGCGGTCGGTAAAATCAGCCTTCCAGACAAAAAATTGCCGCGTGAGAGGACTGCCTGGGTACTCGATACCATTCACTAGGAGTAAGATATCCGTCTCCAGGAAGAGCCTCAAGGAGGGAAATAGTGAAAGGAGCGGCGTGGCCATAATTTTTGACTTCAGAGTTAAGTTCTTTAAGGGTCTTAAATTTTAGCCGTTTGAAGTTTGAGTGTGTGGCCCGGGCGGGCAGGATCTTGTAGACCCTGAGGCAGGGCTTGGGCATCATCGCCGCTATTTTCACCCTCACTTTCATTTTGTGAGCAATCAAGTTCCGGTAGAGGTCGGCTCTTCGGGGGACGGCATATTATTGGCGTTTTTTGCGAGTGAAGTGCGACAGGGAAAATATGGGGTAATTTTTTGTTTTGTTTTTTTTGTTTAAGTTTTTTTTGTGGGCTTCTGGGGTTTTTTGGAAAAAGAGTTTCTCCCACAGCTTTTGTAAAGAGGATAGTGAAGGAGAGATCTGAGAACTCTTTTGGGCCTAAGGACCTGTTTTAAATCATTAATTTTGTTGAGTGAGTTTGTTTCCTTGAAGCAGAGACTGGGCGTGAATGGGAGGGGGGAGTACAGGAGAGTAGAGAGGGAGGACCAAGAGGAGGGTGTGGTAAGGTGGTGGAGGGACAGAGGCTGAGGTAGCAGCCCACCTGTGGCTTGCCCTGGCCAGTCAGGAGCATGATAACGAACATTTTGTTCTTCTAGCTCTGATTCTTCAGAGGAGGAGAGAGAATTATTAGGTGCTGGGGGATGACGGGGAACGCAAGCTTGGGAGGTTGAGGAGGTGTATCGGGAGTGGAGGGCAGTCATGAACAGAGGGGAGAGAAGGATAAAGGGAAGGATGTGGGGTGGAGGAGGTATGTCGACTACAACAGATGGACAAGGAGAGGAACGTTGAGGGTCAGGGTCTTTAGGTGGAATAGAGTTTGAGAAGGGTGCGTGAAGGGGCCTAAGAAACTCTTCGGCAAGGACAGGAGCTTTTTGCCTTTAGATTCCTGAATATATCTTAATTAAGTTCCAATAACTAAAGGTTTGAATGGGGACCGCCTCAGGCCCTCGCTCTCGAAGGAGCTGGTTTAATCTGACCTACTTTAGTCCAAGTCCAGGGGTGAATCTCAGGACCGTAATAACATCCACGGACAAGCTTCAGATATGAAAGAAAAAAATCCTACTAAATCTTTTCTTTTAACTCTAACTCCCCTTTCTCTGAGTGAGGACTTAATGTCCTTAATAAGACAGCCTCTTTAGAACATTTTGGCCCATCGCTGAAAATAATGAGACGAAGACTGATCACTTACCCGGAGATGTCTTCCCTTGACGATCTCCTCTACGAATTGCACTGAAGACAGCTTTCCCTTATGAGTGATAAGGGCGGTCTCCTCTACGAGTTACACTGAAGACAGCTTTCCCTTATGAGTAATAAGGGCGGTCTCTCTACGAGTTGCACTGAAGACAGCTTTCCCTTATGAGTGATAAGGGCGGTCTCCTCTACGAGTTGCACTGGAGATGACTTTCCCTCGTCTGTGACAAGGGCGATCTCCTCTACGAGTCTCTGATCCGCCGGCTGGGTCTTCGTCCGATCGGGTCCGTTGCCTCGAGCCCCCACGTTTGGGCCACTTGTCCTGGCCGCAGGACCAGTTATTTGTGGGTCCGAGGAGATCGATGAGCCTGCAGGGAACGATGGCGAGAAAGAAGGAGGGGACCAAGTAAAAAGGCTGTTAAGGTCCGTTTATTTAGGGTTAGGTTACAGCTTATATGCTCAGGGGAAGAGGGATGGGAGGGGGGTAAAGATAAGCATCAGTGGAGGCGGCCGCGTGGTCGAGGCACCTGGTGGTCGGCGTTGCGATATCTGTTATCTGGGTCCGGGCGTTTTTACAGCTCCTCTGGAATGTCCTGTAGCTGGATCCGGGGGGGGGGGGGCGCATATCAAACAAGTTTTTTGAGTTCCTTTTGGCCTTTAGTGACTCTGGCCTCTAACATAAACAAGTTTTACGAGTTCCTTTTGGCTTTTAGTGACTCTGGCCTCTAACAAGGCTCACCTCTGAAATCATTGCCCATCTGTGACATCACACCATTGACCCTGATGTTATAGTCTCACTGTGACATCACAGTCTCGTTTGACACAATAAACTCACTGTGACATTAGAGCTTCATCAATGCCAATAAACCCTCAACGATGACATAATCTCTCTGAGAAAGCACAGTTACTACTGACATCCACAACCTCATGTGACATCACAGACACACTATGCCAGTATAGCCTCATTATGACATCACAGCCTGATAGGACAAGCTCACCGTGATATCACAGCCTCACGAGTGGCACCACAGCCTCATGGGTGACATCACATTGTCAATGCAACATCTCAGCATCATCTCTCACATCAGTCTCACTTCTGAAATCACAGCCTACCACTGACCTCACAGCTGCACAGTGATATCACAGCCTCACTGTGACATCACAGCCTCACCACTGGTATCCTCCTTACCCTTATTATGACACCACAGCCTCACACAGCACAGGCTCAGTTATGTCACAGCCTCATCAGTGACATCATGCCATTGATATCAGGGACAGTGACACCACAGCCTCACATGTAACATCACTGCCTCATTCGACATCAATCTTCCCACAGATATCACAGCTTCACAGTGACCTCACGGCCCCACTGTGACGAGAGTCTAATCTGTTACTATAGACTCACCTGCTACATCATAGCCTCATGGTAATCTCTGCCTTGCCCCTGACATCACACCTTCCACAGTGACCTCACAGCCTCACTGTGACATAGCAGCCTAACCTCGAAATCATAGCATTTGACACCATGGACATCCTGCCTATGAGGCTATGACAACACCAGCTTCATCTTACATCTCAGGCTACTGTCACAAGACAACCTCAATAGTAACACCACAGCCTCACTGTGGCATCAACCACCTCACCAGTAACATCCCTGCCTGACTGTGACAGCTGTCTCATTAGGGACATCAGCCTCATTTCTGACATCACAGCCTAATCACTGAAATCTAATCAAACTGTGATGACTAGTCTACCTCACAGATCATCACAGCCTCATTGTGAGATCTCAACCTCTCTTATGATATCACAGCCTCAGTGGGTGACTGCACAGCATCACCACGACACCTAACCCACGTGGAAATCCAAACCTCACCCCTGAACACCAGCAAGAATATGACGGCAACCTGTTGCAGTCCAAGTGCAACCTCGATCCAGGGCCCTTCCACAAGGTGGGCAAGTCTCGGGAATGGAGGACAGACAGACAGCTCTGGGCGAGTGAATCAATACGTGTTGAGAGTTACAAAATCCAGAGTAAGGCCAGGGGATGTATCACCACACTCATAGGGAAAACACAAAGAAAACCAGGACCAAATTCTTCATAGGAGGTAAAATGTATTCAGCTGCATAACAGAGGAAGAGAAGAGTGACACACAGCCTGTGTTCAACAGAATGATGCTCAGGTAAAGTGTAAAGCAGGCATGACACTCAGTTGCAAAAGCAAGAGGACAATGAATGTGTCAAAGCAGATTTTCCCTGGTTTAGTATAAACATCAAATAGTGGGGGAGGGACTCTAAAACTAGCGAGCTGAGAAAAACAACAAACCAAAAAACTCTGAGAACAACAAGGGAGAGCAAAGTCCAGCGGAGGAATCCCCTGCCAGAGGCCAAATTTAACTTACTTAGGAGAGCCCCTAGCACTTAACAATACCTATTTAGATGTGAATGTGTCACTCCCCAGCAAGCAGGCTTTAGGCAGAACCAAACAGAATATAAGGAAGGCAGTAGTAACTCTAAGGCCTAACTATCCCCTTTTTCCTTATTTCTCTTATTTATATCAAATAATGTCATGGAATTAATCCAGAGAAATTGTTTCCTTGAAAAAATATTCTTGTCAGAATTGTCATGCCAATATGAATTAACTGGTGAACCAGGTTATAGGAAAAACTAAATCTCATATGAGTATTTTACATAAGTGTGTAGAGCCTTAAGTTGGTAAAATGCTTTGAATGTTCTTAAAGGGTACAATTGTAGTAGCCATCAGCAATTTGTATAAACTTAATGTAGAGTAGTCTTAAAATGTCTAACAGACTAAGGCTTGGTTAACTTTGTGGGCTACTATCTGGTCCTCATCCTTATCCATGATCTGTTGTCTATTGTAGCCAGTACCCATGCGAAGATTATTAAGTGGATCCCAGTACTTGTCACAGTACAAGAGCTTAACTTCCAAAGATTCAAGGACCTTGATATCAGCCAGAGACTTTAAAAAACCATAGTTGAAAGATAGGGAAACTCCCTCGAGCTGGTTGGGCTGGCAACAGTTCCTAAACAGAATTCAATGGCCCCAGTCACTGCCTACAACTTTCAACAGTTGGGCTCTTGTGTGACATTAAGGCTCTGCTTCAGATAAAGAGATTTAACACGAGCCTCCAGGCCTAACTTACAGAGATGGAGAAGAATCTCCTAACCACATATTGACAGAGCTCTTATGTCCAGCGTGCACAAGCAACTAGAAAATTAAACTCGCAGGGAAAACATGGCCCAATTATACAACTGGGCCCGGGCACTTCAAAAGAAATCTTTTACCAGCGGATGAAATTAAAAATAGTCTGACATATCTTAAAAAAATGCTCCACTTCCTTCGCCATCGGGAAATGACATCAAAAACTTCCCTGAGATATCATCTCACCCCGGTAGGAGGCAAAAATATCCACAATACACAAACGACTACAATGCTCGGAGAGGATTGTGGAGTATGAGGGGCACTCTCTACATTGTTGGTGGGACATGCAGGCTCATACAGCCCTCAGTGCGAGCGTCTGGAAGATTCTTAAGAATTAAGATTGAAAGCCCATATGACCCTGCTATCCCACTTTGGGAATAACCCCCCACAGCAGCCAACGGTTGCCTCGTACGCACAAAGCTCGACCATGTTCATAGTCAAGCCGTTTACAATACAACAGTCCTGAACAACGTTAACACATGTCCAACAGTTGACGAGTTGGATAGGAAAACTGTCGGCTACATCTATACAATGGAGTACTATCTAAGCCATCAACAATGATTGAATTACCGGAATTTGCGGGAAATGGATGTAATTAGAAGAAAGAATGATAATTTCAGTGAAGTGATCCCAAACCCAGTAAAAATTAAGCGCCGATGTACCCCTATAGGGGCTCCTTCGTACCAAACTCACCCAGCCCACTATGGGACACTCAACAAGAAACCTGGCTAACACAGTATGCAAGGATTATGATCAAAGAGTAGTATGGTTAGGGGCCCACAACAGAAACAAAGCGAGAGGAGCAAATGTTACCAGCAGAGAAAATAGGCCTCAATGAAGAGTCTGCAAGTAAGTAATGAGCAAACCTGGTTAAGTCTCACAGACCTTCTTTCCTATCTACCAGAAGGGGGAGGGCATATAGTTAGCAAGATAAAAAAGCTAATCATTTGACAAATGGGATGGACCCCTCTTTCTCAGTGAGGTTCCTTACTTTATTAATCTACCCTTGAATGTGCTTCTAAACAAGACTCCCGTTTAACAGCGCTTTTTGTCCTCTGCCCAGGGGTGACATTACAGTGCCAGTCAGAATGAGTGAAGGGCATGCAGAGAGGAGCGAGCAAACTGCAAAAGAACAATAACAAACCACACTCAGAACTTCATGAGACTCTATATCAATCACATCTGAACTCAGGACAGCATCTTCCTTCCCCATCTGGAGCTCAGGGACATTGCGGATAAGAAGGGGGCGGTTGTAGATTGCTAGAGCAAACGAGCATGGGAGGACAACGGCGCATACGATTTGCAAGCTTCTAACAATAGTGTGGGCCACTGCAATCATAAATGAACTTTGCAATGCCCTGCTGCAAGTCCAGCAGCACTGTTGCCTCTCATATAATTATTAGCATCTGATACTGGCACTCGAGCCCCTGGACGCAACGGGTTGCACAGCCTTAGTAGGCTCTTACTGTTACGGGGAACAAGAGGAAAGGGCTTATGGACATGCCACGGGGTTCTTATATGTTATCGGAGAGGAGGACACTTTTAGTGGAGTCACGCACACCCACATAAATGAGTACTATTGGCGAATTGGGGGGGAGGCCTGGGGGAGAAGGGGGTGGAGATGCGGGGGAGGGAGAGGGATACTGACGTGGTAAAAAATTTTTAAAATTGTATAATTAAATTTTTAATAAATAAAAAAAAGGAAAAAACACAAACGTCTAACAGACTGTTTGATTAGTAAAAACAACTTAGCGCGCTAAGTGTACAAGCCAATATCAGATCTATTCTGGAGTTTAAATGAGTTGAATTTTTGTCCCAAATATAAATTTCATCTCAGTGTCTAAGTTTAAGAAATATAATTAGCCTTTAAAGAGTAGATAAATTGTTGATATAAATGTCAGCAAAGGCAACCGAAAATGTACATTTTTACAACCAAAAACACAAACATTGGCGAGTACACAATAGTGAATTTTAAATGGAAATAAAGTCCTTTAGTAATATGGTGGCAGCAGTTAACTCTGAAGTCCAATTTGGAAAGACTCTCAGAGTCAGTCCAAACGGGTGATCAGGGATCCATCCTAGAAGGAAACATTTCTGGCTCCTTCATGTCTGGATCTGGCTCTTTGACTTGTTTCTGTTATTGATGTCAACTCCTTATGGCTGAGAGCCTGTCTCTTGGATCTTGTCCTGGAGCCGTCTTATTTTCCATGGCAGAATTAAACGTTTGGGAATCCACAGGGGTGAGTCTATGATGGAGAACCACAAAGACATCCATGCAATCCAGGGGCCTTGGGTCTGGTTTAGGACGCGGTTATGTCAAAGGCATTTTCCCTTTAATACATCATCTCAATTTTAAGTCTTTCATAAACCTAACATCCCACTAACCTTTATAACAAATATGTTAACATTCTTTTAAGTACCCAATTCATAACTTCTGTACAACACTTAACCTTTTAAGCAACAGGTACCATCCCATAAAGCTTCTATCAAACCTTTTGTACATCTAAGTACTATACATATTTATATACTATACTATAACATATATATATATTTGATGGTTTCCTGTTTTTACATTAATTTATCTCTCAAGAAATGTCTTTTTAAAGGAGGGTGGTAACAGATAACAGATCTTCCTTCTTTAAAAGACTTGAGTTGAATCTGATACAGCAATGTGTACGACAATATACATTTATTATATAATATATACTTTGAAATTTAAGACATTATAGATCTCAATTTTATTTACTTTAGCATTATTAACCATAAATTTTTTATCATTAAAGTGTATGAAAACATTAACATAAAAGAAACTTTTGATTTAATGTAACAGACCTTAAATCTTATTTTGAAATGAAAAATGTTACATAACTTGTCATAATTTAATATCCTTTGGAGCCAAATTAATTATAAACACACAGTCAGTAAAAGTTTATAACATTTCGTAGATGAGGAGACATTAAATACGGAATAATAAACCAAACAGCACATGGTCACAAGAAATAACCTGTATGTCTCTGTTTAGATAAGCATTTTTTTCTAGAAATAGAAACTTAGAAATTATTATATGTTATATCGGAGAATGAAGGAATTTCATTGAATTTTTAAAAAGACATTTGTGCTCTGAAGCCACTGGGATCCTTGGAGGCTAGGGACTGACAGTCACAGTGATGTTCCTAAGCTTAAGGGGAACAAAGGAAAGGGTTTCTGGAAATGCCCTCTGGGTCCTTGCACCTCATTGGGAGGAGGGACCGAGAGCGTTGGCTGCACAGAACGGATGCTCTGGAGATTGGGGGGGCGGCATTGGGGATGGGAGCGAGGGAGAAGGGAGGGAGGAGAGTGGGTGTGGGGGGAGGAGGGAGGGGGGCGGTTTACGTTGAGTGATGCAGACTGATGGGAGCGAGAGATTTAGGGGAATCGGAGAGCTGGATAGGGATGCATAGACGGTATGAACGTTAAATCAAAACAATCATAACAAAACATAAAAGTTAACTGCAAAAAAGACTTTTGTATTACCTGGTTGCTAGATTCGATGGGATAAAATTTTATAAAAGATGTCAAGAGGGAATGAGGAAGTTTAATTGATCAGTTGTATAGTGACTTTTTTATTTTGCGAATATAGGGAAAAACCTTTATGACACACAATGGCATTTTCATTTGTAGTCCTGTTAAAGATCAAAACCAAATGAGACAACTTTTATGAAAGAAAACTTACAATCTATCAGAAAAGCAGTTGTGATCAATTCAAAATGTAAATAGTTAAGGCCTTAAGTGTTATTAAAATTATTTGTTCTATTTTTAAGTATGCATACATATATTTAAAAATGGAATGTCAAAATTTTGTATTAGCATGGAACATGAATCAAAAAGATTGAAGTGGTCATAGACTGTTTACATTGAAATACAAGACCACAAACTTGAACACAGAACACATAAAACATACACACATTAATCACTACCAATTTCACTGACAACTGCCTTAAAATTACCTTTAAAAAACATCATCATAGGGCTGGAGAGGTGACTCAGGGTTAAGCTTCTGCCTTGCAAGCAGGAAGGTCCTGAGTTCGATCCTAGAGCCCATGTATAGACGTCGCGGTAGTGGTGGTGGCCTGCATTTCTGTCTGGTAGGGCAGAGCCTGTGAATCTCGGGGAAGATAAAACAAGGCGAGGTGGAGGCGGTCCATGGTGTTTCCTGAATTCGCCCATGGTTCTTCACACACACAACGCACCACCACACACACACTGCAACACACACATTGAATAATAATAATAAAAAATCATCAAAAAGCAGATCAACATTTATGAACGCCTTACCATTGAAAACAAAATCTCATATAGTTAAGTCCAGCAGTATAGGTTTTAATTTGAAAATCGTGAAAAGCCGTTTAAACTTTAAAATTAGTACCAAAACAAATTATTATTTAAGAAATTTTATATTTAATAGATTGAATATATTTGTCTAATTTTTTCTTTTTCTGAAAATTTGTTAGCATTTCCAAAAGGGCCATTTTCATTTTAAGGGCAAATACTTATATTATTGTTTCCCAAGCTGAGCTCATCTTACCCACAACCTGTGAAAGTGGCAGTTTTGCAAGTTTTTTTTTTTATGGATCTCAAAAACATTTAAATTACTTTTGGATACTAGGTTTTTTATTAATTTTTGTTTTTTTCTTATAATTTAAAAATATTAGGAAGAACATGTTTTTGTCCTCTTATTTTTATTTTTTATTTATTTAATTTTAACATCCATAGAAACCAAATCTGGGATTTACACTCCCTTCATTAAAAGAAAGATGTAAATTTACAACTTAATCTATAAAGCCAGCCAATTGTTTTTCACTTTTTCTAATCTTTTTTGGTTTTAACATTATGTTTTCTTGTGATGATTCTGTATGCCCTAATTTTTAACTGTTCTTCTACCACTCTGTTCTATAGGCTGTATTTTTTCCATTGATGAGGCCACTGTTCAACCCATACAGGCTCTTTGATTTCCATTGTATCTTATCAGCATAATAAGTAAGAGTGGTCCCAATTAAAAATTTTTGTTCCATAAGCGGCCAAAATTCTTATGGTTCCCAAACATTGTTCTCCACACCCTGCCTTAGGGTTTTCAAATTGTAAATTTAGGGTCAAAAGGGATTTCAGTGCTATTTCTTGTTTCGTGGAAAACATCTGGTTTGAATCAGAGCTGTGGGCTGAAACAGGAAGCAGCCACGCGAGGCCTCCTGGTGGCTGGACTTTCTGGAGTTTGCATGTAGAAACTCAGAGCTGGTGCAGTCCTTAACCATGTGCCTCTCCCCTGTGTGGGTGTGGGTGCACATGTGTGGATGTATGGGGGGGGGGTGCATATGCACAGGTGTTGCGTGTGTGTGGATGCGGGTGCACGTGTGTGGATTGTGTGGGGTGTGTGCACCCCTGTAGTGTCAGCCAATGTTTTCTACTGTTACAGTGCCCAGTCGTCCGGGAAAATCAGCTTTTTCTTAAATATTAGCATCGTGCTTTTCTGAAGAGGGGTTGTTACCTCCCAGGCCCTGGCCACAGGGAGGACGGCTCTGAAGTTTCTTCAGAGCATGCATGCATGGCCCCTCTCACGTGTGCGTTCCTGTCAGAACTTGACAGACGAACCTGCCACCAGGTGGTGGGCAGTGTGGGCAGGTGCCCGACTGATGCTGCCAGGCCTGGGCAGGGATGGGGTGCTAGAGAGGTCTCTCACCTCTTCTTACTAGGAAAGGTGCATTTGCAACAGACCACCCTAAGGAAGAGGGCTTAACCTCAACCTCGCTGTAACCCCCCATCTCCACCACACAGATCGACACAGTTTAAAACGGCATTTTAGGGCTGCGGGAAACAAATCAGGGTTATTAATCACCACCTCCCTGTGACATCCTGAGTCACAGCCACACAGTGACATCAAAGCCTCACAGTGGCATCACAACCTCTCCTTACATCACCGCCTCAGTGTGACTGCATGCCTCACCACCAACATCCTAACCTCACTGTGAAATCCAAGCATCACCTCTGACGTCACAGCCTCACTGATATGTCATAGAATCAGCCCTTATATCACAGCCTCCCTGCAATATCACAGTCTCACAGTGACTTCCACGTCGGCCACTGGAACACAGGCTTACCTGATATATCATAGCCTCATTGTGACATCAGTCTTGCCACTGATATCACAGCCTCAATGTGACATCTGTGACATCACAGCTTCCAGAGTGATATCACCTCATGGTGACATCACAACCCACAGTGACATACAAACTTCACAGTGACATCACAGCCTCAGTGTGAAATCACAACCTCAGTGTAAAATCACAGGCTCTCCAATGACAACCCAGCCTCACGTGTGACATCAGCGTCACCACGGATATTGGTCAGAACTCTGACATCACTGGCACACCAGAGACAACACAGCCTGTGACATCACAGCCTCACCAGTGTCACTGTCACATAATAGGTTCACCACTGACATCATGACCTCACCAGTGACATCATAGACCACTTTGACATCTTTCTCGCCACTGACATTCCAGACTTATTGTGACATCACACCTTCCAGTGACATCACAACCTCATTGTGACATCAGCCTCACACTAACATCATAGCCTCACTGTGCCAACCTAACCTCGCCAGTGATATCACAACATCACTGTGTCATCAAAGCCCACTGTGACATGATAGCCACACTGTGTCCTTACAGCCTTACTGTGAAATTACCACCTGGCAGTGCCTTCACAGCCTCACTGTGCCATCACAAACTAACTGTGACAGAGCCTTGACACTGACATTACAAGTGCCTGTTGCCATCACATACACACCTCTGAAATAGCCTCACTATGACATCACAGCCTCAATGTGATTTCACAGCATCAGCACTGACATCATAGCCTTGCAATTGGCATCACAGTCTCACTATTACCTACACCCTCCACCATGACATCACCAACTGCCTGTGACATCACAGGCTCACAGTGACACCACAGCCTCATGGTGACATCAAAGCATCACAGTGGACATCACA
Source organism: Typhlomys cinereus (assembly GCA_023101885.1). Lineage (NCBI taxonomy): Eukaryota > Metazoa > Chordata > Mammalia > Rodentia > Platacanthomyidae > Typhlomys > Typhlomys cinereus. The sequence goes on from JALPQD010000867.1 coordinate 119,250, forward strand.
GCCATATGGTGACATCATAGTCTCGGTGTCATCAAGCCTACCAATAACATGCCATCCTCACTGTGACATCATACCCTGATAACTACATCAGCCTCTTTCTGATATCAAAGCCTAAACACTGAAATCACATCACTGTGTTATCATAGTCTTGCTCTAATGACATCACATCAATGTGATATCACGGCATCACTGGTGATAACACAGCCTCACTGTGACATCACAGCCTCACTTCTGAGGTTATAATCTCATAGTGACAGACAGCCTCACTAGGACATAAAAGACTCACCTCTGAATCATTGCCCAATTTGACATCACAGCAACGACTCTGACATTATAATCTCACTGTTTTATCACAGCCTCACTATGACACCACAAGCTCAATTTGAAATATAACCTCAATGCAGCATCACATCATCATTACTGACATTCTATCTAGCCTCACTGTGGCTCCACAGTCTCACCACTAACCTCACATTCTCACTGAAGCATGACAGCCTGACAGTGAACACACCGTGCATTATTGACATCACAAAATCTCTGTGACATCACAACTTCCCCAGTGATGTCACAACTTCACCATAACATCACACCCTTATTGTGACATCACAGCCATATCATGCCATCAAAGCATCACTGTGACATAATGCTTCATATCTGACATCATAACCTCACTGTGACATCAAATCTAAGTTTGACAAAATAAACCCACTGTGACATTGGAGCTCACCAGTGACAATACAGCCTCACCAATGACAGTCTCCATGTGAAAGCACAGTCACTATAACATCACAACCTCGCTGTGACATCATAGCCACACTGTGCAAGCACAACCTCACCACTGATAGGCCATTCTTACCATGATATTCAGCCTCACCAGTGACACCACAGCCTCATGGTGAATCATAAAATTACTGTGGCATCACTGCCCCACCAGTTATATTACAGGCTCACAGTGACATGACATCTTCAGCAGTGACATTATAGCCTTTGACACCATAAACAGTGACACCACAGCCTCACATTTTACATCACTGCCTCATGTGACATCAATCTTTCCAAAGTATCACAGCCTCACCATGACATATAGCCTCACTGTGACTCACAGCCTTACTATGACATCACAGCTTCAGTGTGATGCACAACCTCGATACTGATGGACTAACCTCACTGTGAAATCCAAGCATTACCCCTGAAGTCACAGTCTCACTGATATCTCATAGATCAGCCCTGATATCAGAGACTCACTGCAACATCACAGACTCACAGTGACCTCACTACTTGCCCACTGAAACCATAGGCTCACCTGTTACATCATATCCTCATTGTGACATTAGTTTTTGCCACTGACATCACAGCATTAATGTGACATTAGCATCACCACTAACCTCACAGCCTCACTGTACCATCCAAACATCTCCAGTGACATCACAACCTCACTGTGTCATCAGAGATTCACTGTGACACCATAGCCACACTGTGTCCTCAGGGCCTCATTGTGACATTACAACAAGACACTGAAATCACAGACTCACATGACACCACAAACTCACTGTGACATCAGCTGTGCCACTGACATAGTAGCCTCATGGTAACATCACATACAAACATTTGATATAGCCTCACTATGACATCACAACCTCACTGTGACATCGCAACATCCCCAGTGACATCACAACCTCACAGTGACATCACAGCCATACCATACCATCAAAGCATCACTGTCACGTATATATTCACCTCTGATATCACAGCCTCACATTGACATCACAGCTTCCAGATTGATATCACCTCACGGTTACATGACAGCCCACAGTGACATACAACCCTTACAGTGACAACATAGCCTCACTGTGACATCAGCCATTCCACAGTGACCTCCAATCTTCACTGTGACATCACCACCTCCCTGTGACATCATGGGCTCACGGTGACACCACATGTACCTAGGGACATCAAAGCCTCATGGTGGCACGCCAGCCTCACTTTGACATCATACCCTCATCAATCATATCAGCCTCATTCTGATATCACAGCCCAACCACTGAAATAACAGCCTGTGTGATGTCACAGTCTCGCCCACTGACATCACAGCCTCACTGTGATATCACGGCATCACTGATTACAACACAGCCTCACTGTGACATCACAGACTCACCTCTGAGGTTATAGCCTCACTGTGATATGACAGCCTCATTATGACATGACAGGCTCTGTCCTGGCCAGCAGGACCAGTTATTTGTGGGTCTGAGGAGGATCGAGCCTGCAGGGAACGATGGGCGAGAAAGAAGGAGGGAGACCAAGTAAAGAGCTGTTAAGGTCCCGTTTATTTAGGGTTAGGGTACAGCTTATATGCTCAGGCTGGAAGAGGGAGTGGGGCAGGGGGGTAAAGATAAGCATCAGTGGAGGCGCCTGGTGGTCGAGGCACCTGGTGGTCGAGCAGTTGCGATATCTGTTATCTGGGTCCGGGGCGTTTTTACAGCTCCTCTGGAATGTCCTGGTAGCTGGATCCCGGGGGGGGGGGCGCATATCAAACAAGTTTTTTGAGTTCCTTTTGGCCTTTAGTGACTCTGGCCTCTAACATAAACAAGTTTTACGAGTTCCTTTTGGCCTTTTAGTGACTCTGGCCTCTAACATATCCCCCTTTTCTATATAGTAAAGGTGGGGGGCAGCTAGGCAGCTATTGGGCCGAGGCAGGCTTGGGAAGAATATTGTCTGTGTGTCCCGGAGCCATTTTTGTGTGGCCGTTCCTGTCTTAGGTTCGACCTCATCGCCCCTAGCCTCCCCGTCATGGGGTGGCTCTGTCATCCTCAGAGTCCCTGTCTTAGGTCGGTCTTAGGGGCCGAGGAAGTTGCCCGTCTTTGGAGCGGCCACCTGGGCTCAAAAACCTCCTCTTAAAGGCCCAAGGATGATATAGCTGTAGCTAGACCAGGTCTCAGAGGCCACCTGTGGGGTTGATGTTGTTGATGGCTGTCGACGGGACCAGCGTGTTGAGGAGGCGGCGGGCAGGACCTATATCATAAGGTAATCTCAAGAGAAGAGTGGTTAGTAACATTTCCACCATGAGGCTTTATCAGTAGTAAGGGCAGAGAAATTAAGCCTCTCAGTAGTTATATCTAATGATGTTTCATTGTCATCAGTATTTTCTGTACAGACCCAGTGATATTGGACCGTAACGGAGGATGGAGAAAGGGCAGAGTCAATTTGAGTTTTTATAAAACGAGTCAATTTTTGAAAGGCCCATGGGCCGAAAGAAAGAAGCAAAAGTAATCCAATAAGAGGTCCTAAAATACTAGGGAGGAGGGTAGATAGCCAAGGGGAGGTGGAAAACCAATTTTGATACCAAGATTCTTGTTTTTCTCTTTCTCTTTTTCTTTTTTCTAGGCTCTCAGTGATTTTTTGTAAACTATCTTCTACAAGACCAGTTTTGTCTATATATACACAGCATTGTTCTTTTAAGGCTGCACAGAGGCCTCCTTGTTGAAGGAGTATTAGATCTAATCCTCTTCGATTTTGTAAAACTACTTCAGAGAGGGATGCCAGTGAGTCTTTGAGATTTCGGAGGCTGTCTCTTATTTCTCTAATGTCATTATCAATGGCTATGCTAAGTTGATTATATTGATATTGGGAGGTAGTGAGGGATGCTATACCAGTGCCTGCTCCAGCAAGGCCAAGGCCGATAAGGACAGCTAGAGTTACAGCAGATATAGGCTCTCTCTTATGGCGCGAATGGGGGTCTGTACCCCTTTGCCAGGATGTAAGAAACTCGTTGGGGTCATAAATGGTGAGTTTGGGAAACAGTCGCACCAACACACAATAGTCACGTACCTGTAGAAATTTGGAAGTCTCAATATAAGTGGTTAAGCCTGTAGAGCAGGCCAAGTAACTATGAGCAGGGGCTTGTAAGTACATGAACTGAGAATTGACAACCAAAGTGTCATTACATATGTCTGTCAACTGAGCGGGGGGAATCATATTTTTGCCCAGGAGACAGGTTCCTATTCCAGAGACATCAGTGACAGTGAGTTCGACAACATCCCAGGATAATTGGTTGCTGTCATCTGTATAAATGAGGTCGCCAAAAAAGGCTATTCCTTCATAAAAAGGAGGGTTTGCTGAGAGGCACATCCAACATTCTTTATAGGTGGAATCATTGTGATGCATTAAGGCAGCGGCCGAAGCATTAAGAACAGACAGGATGAGGTTTGTGGAGGACATAGGACCATTAGGAATGGTAGGCTGGAAATAGGAATGCGTAAGGGAAGGGGTGTTGGAAGTAGGGGTGTGCATACTGGGTGGAGTTCGTGGGGGGTGTTGGTGTAGTTGGGCATTAGGTCCGATGGATGCCTTGTGTTGATTAGGGAGCTCTTGTAATAGTTTGATTCTAAAAGTTAGGCCATGGTCTCTGCCAGAAATATATAGACGGAGGCCCCACTCGAATCCTCTGTCAGTCCATAATTGTTTTTTGCCAGAGGGGGTGAAGGTAATGAGGAGGGTGTTACACCATTGTTGACAAGCAAAGTTAACGGGAACTAGTCTGGAATTTAATTTGTATGGAGGAGGGTTTTTTCTTTTAACAGTTATATAGTCCCAAGAGGAACTAGGCTTCCAATAAGTATCTCCAGTGGTTTCACAGGACCAGGAAGCACAGTAATAATCAGCAGAATAACCGCACCGAGTGTTCCAGGAGCGATCTCGGTGGGCGCCTGGGCAGACATAGATGGGGGCCAAGGTTAGAAAAGATCGAGCCCAGAGGTTATAACACCCAGGAACCGAACCGTAGCGGGCTTGAGTATTGACGGGCCTTGGTTGAGGTAGGTAGTGGTCTGGAGTTCCCCAGGAGGGTCAGCTCCTAAAGCTAACTTGCAAAGATCTACTTCAAGATTGGGCCAAGGTGGGGAGGATGCAATCTGAGTATAGGAGCTAGCTATGTCACCTGCTTGGTTGATTATTACCCATGTATAGTTCCATAGTTGATAGGGGCCAGATTCTCCAACAGGTAGGATAAGCAGAACGGCGAACAGGATCCAAGGTGGCTGAAGATAGGTGTTCATTTTTTCTGTGGAGACAAAAGAAGAGAGTCTTCTCAGGCGCCACCCTGGGATTGATTAATAGGCGTTGTGATGATTTTGGAAGATTGAGGGGGCTTGTTAGGGGTATAAGGTTTGATAAAGCGTTCTGGAAGCCATCGAGCGCTATTGGCCTGTCTGTTATATATACAGGCGTGGCCCTTTCCCCATATAAGCACAGGATCAGGCCCGTGCCATTTGTTGTCAATGGGGTCCTTCCATATTGCCTGAGCATAGTCATCAGCCGTAGAAGGATGCCAGAGCCTGTCAGCTGCAGATTGTTGTTTTTCATCAAGGGTAAGGAAGTTTAAAACAAATAATGCATGGTTTAGCAGGGTTCTGTGGTTTAGGGGGGAGTAAAGAATTCCCCCATTAGACAGTAATTTTTGGAGCATATTTTTTAAGGTCTGATTGGCTCTTTCAACTATGCCTTGGCCTTGGGGGTTGTATGGGATGCCTGTGATGTGTTTAATGTTAAATTGAGCACAGAAGGCTCTAAATTGAGTACTAGCGTATCCCGGACCATTGTCAGTTTTGATGACTTTAGGACAATTCATGACTGAAAAACAGGCTATAAGGTGGTTAATAACATGTTTTGTGGCCTCTCCCGTTTGGGGAGTTGCATAAATAAAACCGCTAAAGGTATCAATGGTGACATGAATATATTTATTTTTTCCGAATGTTTTAAAATGGGTGACATCCATTTGCCAAAGTTCGCCTGGCACAAATCCCCTAGGATTAACTCCCATATGGGGTTCAGGGAGAAAAGACAGGCAGGCTTTACAATTACGGACAATTTCCCTGGCCTGTTCTTTAGGTATTTTGTATCTTAAGCGAAGGGTGCGGGAATTGAGATGATGGAGGTTATGAGCCTGTTGTGCCTGTTGAAGAGGGGTGAGTGTAGTAGCAAATGTTTGTTGTTTAAAGGCAAGCGCTGTTAGGGAGGAAGTCAAGGAAGGTTGCTGTGTGGCCTGGTCGACAAGGTCATTTCCCTGACATAGGGGTCCGGGAAGACCAGAATGAGCCCTAATGTGCCCAATAAAAAAGGGTTGTGTGCGTTTATGAATGAGTTGTTGTAATAACGAAAAAAGGGGAGAAGCGTTAGTGGAGGGGCGAATAAAGGGAACAGTCTCTAACAGAGGTATAGACTGAGCAACATATGAACTATCAGTATATAAATTAAAAGGTTGTTGTGATAGAGTAGTGAAAACTTGAACAATAGCGGTAAGTTCAACAAGTTGAGCGGAGGAGTGGGTGGTGGGAGATTGATACATAACTCCATTTATGGAATAGGCAGCCATTCCATTTGAGGTATGTGCAAGTTTAGGAAAAATGAAGGGAGTTTTTTGAAGGAACTGTAACAGGCGATGAGCTGGATAATGATTATCAATGTTTCCCTGAAAGGAAACACAGCTTATGGCCCATTCTGAATCGTTTTGAGTGAGCCACTGGACCTGATGTGGGCTATAGGGAACAATTAAATGGTCAGGCTCTTTGCCAAATAGTTTTATGGAATGTTCCCATCCGAGTTTAATTATTTGGGACATTAGGGTGAGATAGGTTGTTAGAACCTTAGAGGGTGAAGCTGAAAGGTGGACCCAGTATAGAGGATGAGTTTGCCAGAATAATCCCGTAGGTGAAAAAGGTGTAGATAATATAAGAAAATATAAAGGGAGGGTGGGGTTATAGTAAGAAGAGAATTGATCATTAATAGCTTGTTCTACCAAGGAGAGGGCCTGTATAGCCTCAGGAGTGAAGTGTCCATGTTGAGTTTGTATTTTTTCTGGGGAGATTTGAAGGCCAAGATCCTTGAGAGCCTTGACTAATTTTTGTGAGAGGTCGGCCAGGATTGACTCAGAAGGACCTGCCAACAAAATGTCATCCATATAGTGAATAATATAGTGGTCAGGATGGGACAATCTAAAAGGATCAATAGCCTGGGCAACATATTTTTGGCAGAGGGTGGGACTGTTTGCCATGCCTTGAGGCAGAACTCGCCATTGGAAGTGAGGGGAGGGCCCGGTACAATTAGTAATGGGAAGAGTAAAGGCAAATCATTTACAATCATCAGGGTGTAAAGGAATGGAGAAAAAACAATCTTTTAGATCAATAACTATTTTGTGAAAACCTTTAGGTATAGCAACTGGGGATGGTAGGCCAGGTTGTAGAGCACCCATGGGCACCATTGTTTTATTAATGGCTCGGAGATCTTGGAGCAATCGCCATTTCCCTGATGTTCTTTTTTGGATGACAAATATGGGGGTGTTCCATGGAGAGGTGGAGGGCTCAATATGTCCAGCAGCTAACTGTTCCTGCACCAACGTGAATGCCGCCTGTAATTTATATGAGGGGAGGGCCCATTGGTCAATCCAGACAGGCAAATCTGATTTCCATGTAATCTTATCTGCCTGGAGTGCAGGGGGAGCAAGGGCCCTTATGAAAAATTTTTATATCCTAAACCAAAAGTGTTAGTTTTAACCGGAGGAAGAATGGGTAAGGGGTTGCCTTGGCCATTTTTTCCAAGGCCCTGTCCAGGAAGATATCCTTGGGAGAGCATTTGTCGGGTAATTACCTCATTGGGGCTACACATTATTAGTTGCATTTGGGAGAGGACATCTCTCCCCCAAAGATTAACAGGGAGTCCCTGAACTATGTAAGGCTGTACTGTGCCTGTGTTGCCTTCTGATTCTTCCCAAGTAAGTAACTTGGAGCTTTGGAGTGTATATTTGGACTGACCAATACCTTGGAGATGAGTCATGGAGGGGTGAAGGGGCCAAGCAGAGGGCCAGGAATGTGAGCTCAAAACAGTGGCATCTGCCCCGGTATCAATAATTCCCTCGAACCAGTGCCCATCTAGTTTAAGTTTTAAGGTGGGGCGGCCGGTGGTTATTTGTTGTACCCAATAGGCATCTGAAGAGCCGGGGTGTGAATTCCCTCTAGCTTTGGCGATATAAGGATTTGACCTGTTAAGAGGTAGAGGGAGAGCCTGAGCTATTCTTTGGCCAGGGTAAATGGCCAAGGGTCCTTGTGTAGCCGTAGCTATGACTTTTATCTCACCTGTATAATCATTGTCTACGAGAGACGGGAAAACATTGAGTCCCTGTAAGCTGGAGGAGGCTCTTCCAATTATTAAGAAGAAGGTATCTTTGGGAGGGGGCCCAAATATCCCAGTGGAGAGGGCTTGTGCGCCATCTAGAGGATCTAAAATTGTGTAGGCGGAGGCACACAAGTCCAGTCCTGCGCTTCCTGGAGAGGCCCTGAGGAGGGAAGCTGAGGTTTGTGCTGGCTGTTCCCCGTGGCCGGCTGAAACTGAATGGGTTTTGGGGCCCGGGGCTGGCCCCTCATCCCGTTTCCCTGAAACGAGGGCAATGGGTTTCCTCTGTCGTCAGTTTTAGAACGGCATTGATTGGCCCAATGTTTTCCACGTCTACACCGCGGACATACAGTGAGAGGGGCCGTGGCTGTATTGGTCGCAGGGTGGGATTGAGTTGATTGGGGGCATTGTTTTGAAAAATGACCAGGTTGGCCACATTTAAAGCAATTGTATTGAAGAGTAGCTCCAATAGCCAAGTTAATTCCTTGAGTTAATTTATGGGTTATGGGATCGACATCATTACATATGCGGAGCATATCATCAAGACTCTTTCCCTTTATTTGCCCTCTAAGGACAGCACGGCAGGTGGAATTAGCATTTTCGTATGCCAATTGTTTAATAATTTTGTTATCCGTTTCTCCAGGTCCTAGAATTTTTTCTGCTGCTTCGGTGAGTCTGGCCACAAATTCATTATATGCTTCGTTACTCCCTTGTATAATTTTTGTAAGGGGGGTAGTAACAGAGCCTTTTATGGGAGCAGATCGCCAGGCCCCTAGGGCAGCTTCCGCTACTTGAGCGAGGAGACCGGTAGGGAGAGCTATTTGTTTTTGTTCAGAGACATATTTGCCCTGTCCTGTTAGTTTCTCAAAGGTCCAGCAAGCGGCAGGATCATTAGGTTTAGACTGATTTTTAAGGGCAGTGGAATGACAGCGGTCGGTAAAATCAGCCTTCCAAGACAAAAATTGGCCGCGTGAGAGGACTGCCTGGGCTACTCGATACCATTCACTAGGAGTAAGATATCCGTCTCCAGGAAGAGCCTCAAGGAGGGAAATAGTGAAAGGAGCGGCGTGGCCATAATTTTTGACTGCAGAGTTAAGTTCTTTAAGGGTCTTAAATTTTAGCCGTTTGAAGTTTGAGTGTGTGGCCCGGGCGGCAGGATCTTGTAGACCCTGAGCGGCAGGGGCTTGGGCATCATCGCCGCTATTTTCACCCTCACTTTCATTTTGTGAGCAATCAAGTTCCTCGGTAGAGGTCGGCTCTTCGGGGGACGGCATATTATTGGCGTTTTTGCGAGTGACGACAGGGAAAATATGGGGTAAATTTTTTGTTGTTTTTTGTTTAAGTTTTATTTTTGTGGGCTGTCTGGGGTTTTTTGGAAAAAGAGTTTCTCCCACAGCTTTTTGTAAAGAGGATAGTTGAAGAGAGAGATCTGAGAACTCTTTTTGGAGCCTAAGGACCTGTTTTAAATCATTAATTTGTTGAGTGAGTTGTTGTTTCCTGTGAAGCAGAGACTGGGCGTGAATGGGAGGGGGGAGTACAGGAGAGTAGAGAGAGGAGGACCCAAGAGGAGGGGTGTGGTAAGGTGGAGGGACAGAGGCTGAGGTAGCAGCCACACCTGTGGCTTGCCCTGGCCAGTCAGGAGCATGATAACGAACATTTTGTTCTTCTAGCTCTGATTCTTCAGAGGAGGAGAGAGAATTATTAGGTGGCTGGGGGATGACGGGGAACGCAAGCTTGGGAGGTTGAGGAGGTGTATCGGGATTGGGAGGGCAGTCATGAACAGAGGGGAGAGAAGGATAAAGGGAAGGATGTGTGGGTGGAGGAGGTATGTCGACTACAACAGATGGACAAGGAGAGGAACGTTTGAGGTCAGGGTCTTTAGGTGGAATAGATGTTTGAGAAGGCGTGCGTGAAAGGGGCCTAAGAAACTCTTCGGCTAAGGACAGGAGTCTTTTTTTGCCTTTAGATTCCTGAATTATATCATTAATTAAGTTCCAATAACTAAAGGTTTGAATGGGGACCGCCTCAGGCCCTCGCTTCAGAAGGAGCTGGTTTAAATCATGACCTACTTTAGTCCAAGTCCAGGGGTGAATCTCAGGACCCGTAATAACAATCCACGGACAAGCTTCAGATATGAAAGAAAAAAATCCTACTAAATCTTTTCTTTTAACTCTAACTCCCCTTTCTCTGAGTGAGGACTTAATGTCCTTAATAAAGACAGCCTCTTTAGAAACATTTTGGCCCATCGCTGAAAATAATGAGACGAAGACTGATCACTTACCCGGAGATGTCTTCCCTTGACGATCTCCTCTACGAATTGCACTGAAGACAGCTTTCCCTTATGAGTGATAAGGGCAGTCTCCTCTACGAGTTACACTGAAGACAGCTTTCCCTTATGAGTAATAAGGGCGGTCTCCTCTACGAGTTGCACTGAAGACAGCTTTCCCTTATGAGTGATAAGGGCGGTCTCCTCTACGAGTTGCACTGGAGATGACTTTCCCTCGTGCGTGACAAGGGCGATCTCCTCTACGAGTCTCTGATCCGCGCGGCTGGGTCTTCGTCCGACTCGGGGTCCGTGCCTCGAGCCCCACGTTTGGGCGCCACTTGTCCTGGCCAGCAGGACCAGTTATTTGTGGGTCCGAGGAGGATCGAGCCTGCAGGGAACGATGGGCGAGAAAGAAGGAGGGAGACCAAGTAAAGAGCTGTTAAGGTCCCGTTTATTTAGGGTTAGGGTACAGCTTATATGCTCAGGCTGGAAGAGGGAGTGGGGCAGGGGGGTAAAGATAAGCATCAGTGGAGGCGCCTGGTGGTCGAGGCACCTGGTGGTCGAGCAGTTGCGATATCTGTTATCTGGGTCCGGGGCGTTTTTACAGCTCCTCTGGAATGTCCTGGTAGCTGGATCCCGGGGGGGGGGGGCGCATATCAAACAAGTTTTTTGAGTTCCTTTTGGCCTTTAGTGACTCTGGCCTCTAACATAAACAAGTTTTACGAGTTCCTTTTGGCCTTTTAGTGACTCTGGCCTCTAACAAGGCTCACCTCTGAAATCATTGCCCATCTGTGACATCACACCATTGACCCTGATGTTATAGTCTCACTGTGACATCACAGTCTCAGTTTGACACAATAAACTCACTGTGACATTAGAGCTTCATCAATGCCAATAAACCCTCAACGATGACATAATCTCTCTGAGAAAGCACAGTTACTACTGACATCACAACCTCACTGTGACATCACAGACACACTATGCCAGTATAGCCTCATTATGACATCACAGCCTGATAGGACAAGCTCACCGTGATATCACAGCCTCACGAGTGGCACCACAGCCTCATGGTGACATCACATTGTCAATGCAACATCTCAGCATCATCTCTCACATCAGTCTCACTTCTGAAATCACAGCCTACCCACTGACCTCACAGCTGCACAGTGATATCACAGCCTCACTGTGACATCACAGCCTCACCACTGGTATCCTCCTTACCCTTATTATGACACCACAGCCTCACCACAGCACAGGCTCAGTTATGTCACAGCCTCATCAGTGACATCATAGCCATTGATATCAGGGACAGTGACACCACAGCCTCACATGTAACATCACTGCCTCATTCTGACATCAATCTTCCCACAGATATCACAGCTTCACAGTGACCTCACGGCCTCACTGTGACCAGAGAGTCTAATCTGTTACATCATAGACTCACCTGCTACATCATAGCCTCATGGTAATCTCTGCCTTGCCACTGACATCACACCTTCCACAGTGACCTCACAGCCTCACTGTGACATAGCAGCCTAACCTCGAAATCATAGCATCATTGACACCATGGACATCCTGCCTATGAGGCTATGACACCACAGCTTCATCACTTACATCTCAGGCTCACTGTCACAAGACAACCTCAATAGTAACACCACAGCCTCACTGTGGCATCACCACCTCACCAGTAACATCCCTGCCTGACTGTGACAGCTGTCTCATTAGGGACATCAGCCTCATTTCTGACATCACAGCCTAATCACTGAAATCTCAATCAAACTGTGATGACATAGTCTACCTCCACAGATATCACAGCCTCATTGTGAGATCTCAACCTCTCTTATGATATCACAGCCTCAGTGTGACTGCACAGCATCACCACTGACATCCTAACCTCACTGTGAAATCCAAACCTCACCCCTGATATCACAGCCTCAATGTAATATGACAGGCTAACCTGTTGCAGTCCAAGTTGCAACCTCGAATCCAGGGCTCTCTTCCACAAGGTGGGCAAGTCTTCAGGGAATGGAGGACAGACAGACAGCTCTCTGGGCTGAGTGAATCTAAATACTTTGTTGAAGATTTACAAAATCCAGAGTAAAGGCCAGGGGATGTATCACCACACTCATAGGGAAAACATCAAAGAAAACCAGGACCAAATTCTTCATAGGATTATGTAAAATGTATTCATTCTGCATAACAGAGGAAGAGAAGAGGTGACACACAGCCTGTGTTCAACAGACATGATGTCTTCAGGTAAAGTTAAAGCAGGCATGACACTCAGTTGCTAAAAGCAAAGGGACAATGAATGTTTCAAAGCAGATTTTCCCTGGTTTATGTATAAACATCAAATATGTGGGGGAGGGACTGTAAACTAGCTAGCTGAGAAAAACAACAACACCAAAAAATCTGAGAACATACAAGAGGTAGACTCAAATTCCAGAGGGAGGAATCCTCCTGCCAGAGGCAAAACTTAACTTACTTATGGAGAGCCCCTAGCACTTAACAATTACCTATTTAGATGTGAATGTGTCACTCCCCAGCAAGCAGGCTTTAGGCCAGAACCAAACAGTAATACTAAGGAAGGCAGTAACTCTAAGGCCTAACTATCCCCTTATTTTCCTTATTTCTCTTATTTATATCAAATAATGTCATGGAATTAATCCAGAAATTGTTTCCTTGAAAAAATATTGTCAGAATTGTCATGCCAATATGAATTAACATGGTGAACCAGGTTATAGGAAAACACTAAATCTCATATGAGTATTTACATAAGTGTGTAGAGCCTTAAGTTGGTAAAATAGCTTTGAATGTTTCTTAAAGGGTACAATTGTAGTAGCCATCAGCAATTTGTATAAACTTAAATGTAGAGTAGTCTTAAAGTACACGAGCTCAAAGGCAACCCACAGAATGGGAGAAAATCTTCACTAACCACATATCTGACAGAGCTCTACTGTCCAGAGTGCACAAAGAACTTAGAAAATTAAACTCCAAGGAAAACACTGGCCCAATTAAAAAATGGGCCCTGGAACTTCAAAGAAACTTTACCAGGGATGAAATTAAAATGTCTAACAATTATCTTAAAAAATGCTCCACTTCCTTCGCCATCAGGGAATGCAAATCAAAACTTCCCTGAGATATCATCTCACCCCGGTCAGGATGGCAAAATCCACAATACAAACAACGACAAATGCTGGAGAGGATGTGGAGAGAGGGGAACTCCTACATTGTTGGTGGGAATGCAGGCTCATACAGCCACTCTGGCGAGCCGTCTGGAGATTCTTAAAGAAATTAAAGATTGAAATGCCATATGACCCTGCTATCCCACTTTTGGGAATAACCCCCCAAGCAGCAAAGGTTCGCCTCGATAGCACAAGCTCGACCATGTTCATAGCAGCACTGTTTACAATAGCAAAGTCATGGAATCAACCTAAATGTCCAACAGTTGACGAGTGGATAAGGAAACTGTGGTACATCTATACAATGGAGTACTACTCAGCCATCAAAAATGATGAATTACTGGAATTTGCTGGGAAATGGATGTCATTAGAAAGAATTATATTAAGTGAAGTATCCCAAACCCAGAAAATTAAGCGCCGTATGTACTCCCTAATAGGTGGCTCCTAGTACCAAACTCACCCAGCCCACATTGGGACACTCAAAAGTAAACCTATGTAACACAGTAATTGCAAGGATTATGAACAAGAGAGATGGGTTAGGAGGGCCACACCAGAAACAAAGAGAGAGGAGACCATGTTACAGCAGAGAAAATAGGCCTCCATGAAGGTCTGCAAGTAAGTAATGAGAAACCTGGTTAAGTTCACAGACGTTCTTTCCTGATCTCACCAGAAGGGGAGGGCATATAGTCTAGCAGATAAAAAGTAATCATTTTGCAAATGGGTGATGGACCCCTCTCTCAGTGAGGTTTCCTACTCTTATTACATCTACCCTTGAATGTGCTATTACAACAAGACTCCAGTTTAACAGCTTTTTGTCTCTGGCCAGGGGGTGACATACAGTGCCCAGCAGAATGGAGTGAAGGGAATTGCAGAGCAGCAAAACTGCAAAAGAAAATCAACAAACCACAATCCAGAACTTCAGAGACTCTATATCAATCACATAGAACTAGGACAGCCTAATCTCTCCCCATCCTGGAGCTCAGGGACATTTGCGGAAGAGGGGGCGGTAAGATTGTAAGAGCAAAAGGATGGGAGGAGCAACGATTTGCAAGATTCTCAACAATAGTTGGGGCCAAAGCAATCATAATGGAACTTTGCATGCCCTGCGCAATGTCCAGCGCACTGTTGCCCTCATAAAGTCTAGCATCTGATAAGGGCACCGAGACCCCTGGAGGCAAGGGATTGACAGCCATAGTAGTGATCTTATGCTTAAGGGGTAACAGACTAGTTTTGATAGGTAAAAATAACTTAGGCGCTAAGTGTCAAGCCAATCAGATCTATTCTGGAGTTTAAATGAGTCTGAATTTTGTCCCAAATATAAATTTCATCTCAGTGTCTAAGTTAAGAGAAATATAATTAGCCATTAAAGAGTAGATACAATTGTTGATATAAATGTCAGCAAAGGCAACAGAAAATTGTACATTTTTACGAACCAAAAACAAAACATGTGGCGAGTACACAATAGTGAATTTTAAATGGAAAAATAAAGTCCTTTAGTATATGGTGCGCAGCAGTTAACTCTTGAAGTCCAATTTGTGAAAGACTCTCAGAGTCAGTCCAAACGGGGATCAGGGATCCATCCTAGAAGGAAACATTTCTGGCTCCTTCATGTCTGGATCTGGCTCTTTGACTTGTTCTGTATTGATGTCAACTCCTTATAGGCTGAGAGCTGTCATCTTGTCAGGGAGACTGTCTATGATTTTCCACTGGGCAGAATAAACGTTTGGGAATCCACAGGGGTGAGTCTGATGATGGAGAACCACAAAGACATCCATGAATCCAGGGAGCCTTGGGTCTGGTTAGGACAGGTGTATGTCAAAGGCATTCTTCCCTTTATACATCATCTCTAATTTTTAATCTTTTCATAAACCTAACATCCCACTAACCTTTATAACATATGTTAACATTCTTTTAAGTAACCAATTCATAAACCTTCTGTACACACTTAACCTTTTAAGCAACAGGTACCATCCCATAAAGCTTCTATCAAACCTTTTGTACATCTAAGTACTATACATATTTATATACATACATATATACATATATATATATTTGATGGTTTCCTCTGTTTTTACATTAATTATCTCTCAAGAAATGTCTTTTAAAGGAGGTGGTAACAGATAACAGATCTCATCTTTAAAAGACTTTGAGTTGAATCTGATACAGCAATTGTGTAGACAATATACATTTATATATAATATATACTTTGAAATTTAAGACATTATAGATCTCAATTTTTATTTACTTTAGCATTATGTAACCATAAATTTTTTATCATTAAAGTGTATGAAACATAAACATAAAAGAAAACTTTTGATTTAATGTAACAGACTTAAATCTTATTTTGAAATGAAAATGTTAAATAACTTGTCATAATTTAATATCCTTTGGAGCCAAATTAATTATAACACAAGTCAGTAAAAGTTCTATAAATTTCGTAGAGACTGAGACATTAAATACGGAATAAACAAACAGCACATGGTCACAAGACAATACCTGTATGTCTCTGTTTAGATAAGCATTTTTTTTCTAGAAATAGAAACATTTAGAAATTATTATATGTTACTATAGGAGAATGAAGGAATTTCATTGAATTTTTAAAAAGACATTTGTGCTCTGAAGCACTGGGATCCTTGGAGGCTAGGGACTGACAGTCACAGTAGTGTTCCTAAGCTTAAGGGGAACACAGGAAAGGGTTCTGGGAAATGCCTCTGGGTCCTTGCACCTCATTGGAGAGGAGGACCCAGAAGAGAGTTTGGCATGCACAGCAAAGGATGCTCTGGGAGATTGGGGGGGGAGGCATTGGGGGATGGGGAGCGAGGGGAGAAGGGAGGGAGGAGGAGTGGGGTGGGGGGGAGGAGGGAGGGGACCGGTATACCTGTTAAGTTTGTATGAGCAGAATAATAATAATAATAACAACAACAATAAAAGATATAACTGCAAAAAAAGACATTTGTATTACCTGGTTGCTAGATTCGATGGGATAAAATTTTATAAAAGATGTCAAGAGGAATGAGGAAGTTTAATTGATCAGTTGTATAGTGACTTTGTTATTTTGAGAATATAGGGAAAAACCTTTATGAACACAATGGCATTTTCATTTGTAGTCCTGTTAAAGATCAAAACCAAATGAGACAACTTTTTATGAAAGAAAACTTACAATCTATCAGAAAAGCAGTTGTGATCAATTCAAAATGTAAATAGTTAAGGCCTTAAGTGTTATTAAAATTATTTGTTCTTATTTTAAGTATGCATACATATATTTAAAAATGGAATGTCAAAATTTTAGTATTAGCATGGAACATGAATCAAAAAGATTGAAGTGGTCATAGACTGTTTACATTGAAATACAAGACACACAACATGAACACAGAACACATAAACATACAAACACATTAATAACATACAATTCACTGACAACTGCCTTAAAATTACCTTTAAAAACATCATCAAGGGGCTGGAGAGGTGACTCAGGGGTTAAGCTTCTGCCTTGCAAGCAGAAGGTCCTGAGTTCGAATCCTAGAGCCCATGTATAGACGCTAGGCGGAAGTGGTGGTGGCCTGCATTTCTAGTCCTGGTAGGGCAGAGCCTGTGAATCTCGGGGAAGAATAAACAAGGAGGAGGTGGAGGCGGTCCATGGTGTTTCCTGAATTCGCCCATGGTTCTACACACACACACGCACACACACACACACATGCACACACACACAATTGAATAAATAATAATAAAAAATCATCAAAAGCAGATCAACATTTATGAAAGCCTTACCATTGAAAACAAAATCTCATATTAGTTAAGTCCAGCAGTATAGGTTAATTATGAAAATCGTGAAAAGCAGTTTAAACTTTAAAATTAAGTACCAAAACAAATTATTATTTAAGAAATTTTATATTTAATAGATGAATATATTTGTCTAATTTTTTCTTTTTCTGAAAATTTGTTAGCATTTCCAAAAGGGCCATTTGCATTTTTAAGGGCAAATACTTATATTATTGTTTCCCAAGCTGAGATCATCTTACCACAACCTGTGAAAGTGGCAGTTTTGCAAGTTTTTTTTTTTTATGGATCTCAAAAACATTTAAATTACTTTTTGGATACTAGGTTTTTATATTAATTTTTTGTTTTTTCTTATAATTTAAAAATATTAGGAAGAACATGTTTTTGTCCTCTTATTTTTATTTTTTATTTATTTAATTTTTAACATCCATATGAAACCAAATTCTGGGATTTACACTCCCTTCATTAAAAGAAAGATGTAAATTTACAACTTAATCTATAAAGCCAGCCAATTGTTTTTCACTTTTTCTAATCTTTTTGGTTTTAACATTATGTTTTCTGTGTGATGATTCTGTATGCCCTAATTTTAACTGTTCTTCTACCAACTGTTCTATAGGCTGTATTTTTTCCATTGATAGAGGCCACTGTTCAACCCATACAGGCTCTTTTGATTTCCATTGTATCTTATCAGCATAATAAGTAAGAGTGGTCCCAATTAAAAATTTTTGTTCCATAAGCGGCCAAATTCTTATGGTTCCCAAGACATGTTCTCCACACCATGCCTTCAGGGTTTTTCAAATTGTAATATTTAGGGTCAAAAGGGATTTCAGTTGCTATTTTCTTGTTTCGTGGAAACATCTGGTTTTAGAATCAGAGCTGTGGGCTGAAAGGAAGCAGCACAGCGAGGCCTCCCTGGTGCTGGACTTCTGGAGTTTGCATGTAGAACTCAGAGCTGTGCAGTCCTTAACCAGTGCCTCTCCCCTGTGTGGGTGTGGGTGCACATGTGTGGATGTATGTGGGGGGGGGTGCATATGCACAGGTGTGCGTGTGTGTGGATGCGGGTGCACGTGTGTGGATGTATGTGGGGGGTGTGCACCCCTGTAGTGTCAGCCAATGTTTTCTACTGTTACAGTGGCCCAGTCGTCCGGGAAAATCAGCTTTTTCTTAAATATTAGCATCGTGCTTTTCTGAAGAGGGGTGTTACCTCCCAGGCCCTGGCCACAGGGAGGACGGCCTCTGAAGTTTCTTCAGAGCATGCATGCATGGCCCCTCTCACGTGTGCGTTCCTGTCAGAACTTGACAGACGAACCTGCCACCAGGTGGTGGGCAGTGTGGGCAGGGTGCCCAGGACTGATGCTGCCAGGCCTGGGCACGGATGGGGTGCTAGAGAGGTCTCTCACCTCCTTTCTTACTAGGAAAGGTGCATTTGCACAGACCACCCTAAGGAAGAGGGCTAACCTCAACCTCGCTGTAACCCCCCATCTCCACACACAGATCGACACATGTTTAAAACGGCATTTTAGGGGCTGGGGAAACAACTCAGGGGTTAAAATCTTTGTCTCACAAGCAAAAGGACCTGAGTTTGGGTCCCCAGATCCCACGTAAAATGCCTGGTGAACGTGCGGCAGCCTGCAGTTCCAGCCCTGGAAGGCGGAGGCTGGGAAACCCCAGAGCAGAGCAATAAGGAGGTGGAGTCACCCAGGATGGTTCCTGGTGTCGCCCTTGGGCCCCCACAGGCACGCACTCAAGCGCCCTCTTGTGTGCATGCCTGCACACACACGCATCCCCACATACGTGGAGAAACACAAAGCCTCTAAAATTGCATTTCAGAGTTTCATGCAAGGACTTCAGGCCCCGTCTTCAAATCACTAATTGTCCAAATTGATGAGATGAAATTACTTGTTGACAGCAGCTGTGGGTCAAGTGCCCGTTCACCTTCTAGAAGACTCAGATCCCCCCTGCATCTCCGCTGCTGCAGCCCCTCTGCTGCTGCAGCCCCTCCGAGCGGGGAGCAAGAGGACATGGCGTTCAAGCAGCGTAGGTGGTTCAGATTCCTCTTCCTAATTTTAGGCTCTGTCACCAGGTTAAAACGTAACCTGGCGTTCACTTACAAGGTCAATAAATCACATTTGATCCTAAGTAAAAATGCTGGAGTAGGACGCCTTGCACAGGTCTGCAGAAGCAGCGCACACAGGCACTTTATCGTGGAACTACTGGAAGACATCGCTCCTAAAATTGTGTTCTTAGCGATTCTGGGCGGCAAGGCTGAGTTCTTTGTACTTGGTGAACGAATGTATTCCCTGAAATTACTTTGATTTAAATGTCTCGAGTCTACTTTTCTCTAATGTTTGTGATTTGTACTGTTGCTGGGCTGTTCTTGGACTGACTGTGAGGGTTATTGTCACTGTGTGATTTGTGCTCTTATTTTATAAAATCGTCTAATGTATACCAATTTTTATAAGTAATATTTAGATTATTCTAATAACTGTATATTTGACAACCAATTAAAATGTTTTGCATTGGGGAAAAAAATTTTTGTTCCAATTCTACAGGATCAGGAATTACTAAAGCCATTTCCATTGAGGACAAAATACCTCTTCCCCATAATGGAAAAGGAAGCGAGGGAATGACATAAGGCTGAAAACTTTTTGATTTAATATCACCTGCCCATTTTAATATTTGTACTCCCTGCATATAGGCTGGTGAGGCATCCATACATCCTCTGATGTACTCTCATGGACTCTTGTTTTCTGACTGATCTTAATAAAGCATGGCACATTGTATTTGTATTCTCAAAGGACAATTGCTTTATAACTGTTTCTGTAGCTTCTAGATTTGGATCCTATGTGGGATCTTCATTTTCCATTCTTCTAGCTTGTTGTATTGCTCCAAGAAAGCCTACCTCTGTGGGAGATTCCCTAGGACGCTCAAGAGGAAATGACATTGAAGCCTTTCAAAACACCCCATCATCTTCACTATGGTGAGGTGTTGCTTCTTCCTCTAAATCAGTCCCCTCAGAGGGAGAAAGGACATCATCATTGGCTTCCTTCTCTAAATCAGTCTCCACAGAGGAAGACAGGACATAATCATCTGCTTCATCCTCTAAACTTATGACACATTGAGGCTTAATTAAGTCTGCATAATTTTTATCTTTATTTTCTTTGGAGTCAGAGGAGTCTTAGTTTCCTGTGCTATGCTTACTGTTTCTTGACTAGGACCTAAAGAATTTATCATTAAACTCCATAAAGGAAATATAACAATTGTGACCTTTTCTGGTTCATGAACATGATAATAGTTTTTTATCTCTTTTCCTATCTTTTTCCAAATTTCTAGATCGAAGGTTCCCTCCTCTGGAAAAAAAGTACAACATTTTTTTACAAAATGAAAAAAAATTCTTAAATAGGCACACAGATCAATGGATAAGGGTTGAAGACCCAGATATAAACCCACAAAAATACAGCCATTTGATCTTTGACAAAGGGGCCCAAAGAATCCAATGAAAAAAGAACAGCATCTTCAACAAATGGTGCTGGCAAAACTGGATCTCTACATGCAGAAGATTAAAGCTGGACCTGTACTTGTCACCATGTACAAGACTTAATTCCAAATGGATCAAGGACCTTGATATCAGGCCAGAGACTATAAAAACCATAGTTGAAAGGATAGGGAACTCCTTTGAGCTGATTGGGCTAGGCCAACAGTTCCTAAATAGACATCCAATGGCATAGTCACTGCTACCAACTCTCAACAGTTGGGATCTTGTGAAATTAAAGAGCTTCTGTTCAGATAAAGAGATTGTAACATGAGCTCAAAGGCAACCACAGAATGGGAGAAAATCTTCACTGACCACATATCTGATAGAGCTCTACTGTCCAGAGTGCACAAAGAACTTAGAAATATTAAACATCAAGGAAACCACTGGCCCAATTAAAAAATGGGCCCTGGAACTTAAAAGAAATTTTACCAGGGATGAAATTAAAATGTCTAACAAATATCTTAAAAAATGCTCCACTTCTTTAGCCATCAGGGAAATGCAAATCAAAACTTCCCTGAGATATTATCTCACCCCGGTCAGGATGGCAAAAATCTACAATACATACAACAACAAGTGCTAGAGAGGATGTGGATAGAGGGGAACTCTGCTACATTGCTGGTGGGAATGCAGGCTCATACAGCCACTCTGGCGAGCTGTCTGGACATTCTTAAAGAAATTAAAGATTGAAATGGCATATGACCCTGCTATTCCACTTTTGGGAATAACCCCCCATGCAGCAGAGGTTCACCTCAATAGCACAAGCACGACCATGTTCATAGCAGCACTGTTTACTATAGCAAAGTCATGGAATCAACCTAAATGTCCAACAGTTGACGAGTGGATAAGGAAACTGTGGTACATCTATACAATGGAGTACTACTCAGCCATCAAAAATCATGAATTACTAGAATTTGCTGGGAAATGGATGTCATTAGAAACAATTATATTAAGTGAAGTATCCCAAACCCAGAAAGTTAACTACCATATGTACTCCCTAATAGGTGGCTCCTAGTACCAAACTCACCCAGCCCAAATTGAGACACTCAAAGGTAAACTTATGTAATACAATAATTGCAAGGATTATGAACAGGAGGGATGGGGTTGGAGGGCCAAACCAGACACAAGGAGAGAGGGGACCATGTTACAGCAGAGAAAATAGGCCTCCAAGGAATGCAAGTAAATAATGTGACACCTGGTTAAGTTCACAGATGTTTGTTCCTGATCATGTACAACTGAGGGGGTATGATCTCACCAGAAGGGGAGGGCATATAGTCTGACAGATGAAAGGTGATCATTTTGCAAATGGGTGACTGACCCCTCCCTCACTGAGGTTTGCTGCTTTTATTACATCTACCCTTGAATGTGCTATTATAACAAGACTCCAGTTTAACAGTTTTTTGTCTCTGACCAGGGGGTGACATACAGTGCCCATCAGGATGGAATGAAGGGCATTGCAGAAGCAGCAAAACTGCAAAAGAAAATCAACAAACCACAATTTAGAAGTTCAGAGACTCCATATCAACCACATAGAACTAGGCCAGCCTAATCTCTCCCCATCCTGAAGCTCAGGGACATTTGCGGAAGAGGGGGTGGTAAGATTGTAAGAGCAAAAGGATGGGAGGAGCAATGATTTGCAAGATTCTCCACACTAGTTAAGGCCGAAGTAATCATAATAGGACTTTGCATGCCCTGCGCAATGTCCAACACACTATTGACTTCACAAAGTCTAGCATCAGCTAAAGGCACTAAGATCCTTGGAGGCAAGGGATTGACAGCCACAGTAGTGTTCCTATGCTTAAGGGGAACACAAGAAAGGGTTCAGGGAAATGCCATTGGGTCCTTGTACGTCATCAGAGAGGAGAACCAAGAGGGGAGTTAGGCATACACAATAAAGGACTCTCTGGGAATTGGGGGGAGGCACTGAGGTATGGGGAGGGAGGGAGGGGGAGCAGGGGGCTCGGGGGGAGGAGGAGGGAGGGAGGGAATTGGTCTACCTATTAGGTTTGTATGAGCGGAAATAATAAAAATGTATTAAAAATGAAAAAATTTCTTAACTGCTTAGAAGAGACATGAACACCTTGTGCATTTATCATTTGCTTAGTTATGCAATAAAGAGTATTCTTTCTTTATACTCAGTATGGCCCATGTTTCTTACCTGTCTTCATCACTTGCCTCCACTCTTGTCAGAGAGGTCTTCTGTACCCTGACGGAATCCTATCCTTACCTGTCTTCTTAACTCTGCTTCACTTGGTCCGAGGGGTCTTCTGTACCCTGATAGGATCCTATCCTTGCCTGAAAGACTTAAAAAGAAAAAAAGAGAAAAGGAAGATTTACCTAGTTGAGTGTCCCAGGTTTGGGCACCAGGTATTGCTGCCCAAGCTGCAACCTCAAAACCAGGGCTCCCCTTGACAAGGTTGGCAAGACTTCCACAAATGGAGGACAGACAGACAGCTCACTGAGCTGAATGAATCTGAACTCTTTATTGAAATTTTTAGCAGAGTTTATATACTTTAGAAAATCCTGGGTAAAGGCCAGGAGATGCGTCACCAAGCTCATAGGCAAATCATCAAAGAAAACCAGGACCAAATTCTTTATAGGATAATGTAAAACGTATTCATTCCAGGTAACAAAGGAAGAGCAGAGGTGACATGTATTTTCTGTATTGGAACAGACATTATGTCTACAGGTAGAGTTAAAGCAGGCATGACACTCAGTTGCTAAAAGCAAAGGGACAATGAATGTTTCAAAGCAGATTTTCACTGGTTTATGTATAAACATCAAATGTGTGGGGGAGGGACTGTAAACTAGCTAGTCCTGAGAAAAACAACAATAACAACAACAACAAAGATCTAAGAACATACAAAAGGTAAACTTAAATTCCAGAGGGAGGAATCCTCCTGCCAGAGGCAAAACTTAATTTAATTATGGAGAACCCCTAGCACTTAGCAATTGCCTATTTATGTATCACTCCCCAGCCAGAAGACTTAGGCCAGAACCACACAGTAACACCAAGGCAAGCAGTAACACTAAGGCCTGACAATCCCCATATTATCCTTATTTTTTTATTTACATCAAATAATGTCATGCCCTTTACCCAGAAATTGTTTCCTTGACACAGTATTCTGTAATGCTGGATCTTGTCAAAACAGCATGATTAGATAAGAATACTACACTAACCTCTGAAATCATAGCATCAGTGACACAAGCGACATCATGCCTAGCCTTGCTGTGACACCACATCCTCATCACTGATATCTCAGGCTCATGGTCAGGTGAGAATCTCAACAGTGACACGACATCCACGTTGTGGCCTAGAGCCTCACAGGTAACATCTCAGCCTCACTATGACATCTCAGCCTCATCACTGACAACCTCACTTCTGACATCACAGCCTAACCCCTGAAATCTCAGCCAAACTGTGATGTCACCAGTTATATAACAGCCTCACTGTGATATCACAATTTCCATGTTAACATCCCAGCCTTACAGTGAAATCACAGCCTCTTCTTTGACATCCCAGCCTCAGTGTCACTGCACAGCCTCACGACTGACATCCTAACCTCATTGTGAAATCCAAGCATCACCCTTGACATCACAGACTCACTGGCATCTCATGGAATCAGCACTGATATCAGAGTCTCACTGAGACATCACATCCTCACAGTGTCCTCACAACATGTCACTGTGAGCTTCACAGTGATATCACAACCTTACTGTTAATTATAGTCTCATTTCTGACATCACAGCTTCACTGTTGCATCACAGCATCACCTCTGACATCACAGCCTCACTGTGGCATAACAGGCTAATCTCTGAAATAATAGTATCAGTGACAGCACAGACATCTTGTCTAGTCTTGTTATGATACCACAGCCTCACCAAGGACATGCCAGCCTCACTGTGATATCCTACACTCATCACTCACTTCACCCTCATTATATCACAGCAGAACCACTGAAATCACATCCTCACTGTGATGTCATAGTCTCATTCCACTGACATCTGAGCCACATTGTGATGTCATGACATCACTGGTGACAACATAGCCTCACTGTAACATCACAGCCTCACTTCTGAGGTTATAGCCTCACTGTTTCATCACAGACTCACTATAACATCACAGGCTTACCGTTGAATTCATAGCCTCAATGCTACATTACACCCTCATCACTGACATCCTACCTAGTCTCACTACGTCACCACAGCCTCACCACTGATCTCACAGCCTCAATGAAACATGACAGCCTCAACATGACACCACAGTGTCGCTATTGACATCACAACCACACTGTGACATCACAATTTCCCCAATGAAATCACCTTGCAGTAACATCACAACCTCATTTGACATCACAGCCTCAACTCTGAAGTTATAATCTCACTGTGATATGACAGCCTCACTATGGCATCACAGGCTCACCTCTGAAATCATAGCTTCAATGTGACATCACACCTTCATCACTGACATCTTACCTAGCCTCACTATTGTACCACAGCCTCACCATTGACCTCACAGGCCCACTGAAAAATTACAGCCTCACTGTGACACCACAATGTTGCTATTGACATCACAACCTCACTGCGTTATCATAACTTCCCCACTAACATCACAACCTCACAGTGACATCACTGCCATACCATGAAATCAAAGCATCACTGTCAAGGAAACATTCACCTCTGACATCATAGCCTCACAGAGATATCACAGCCTCAGTTTGACACAACAAACTCATTGTGACAGAGCCTCACCAATGACAGTCTCTCTGTGAAAGCACAGTCACTACTGACATCACAACTTCGCTGTGACATCACAACTTCACTGTGACAACAGAGCCACACTGTACCAATACAGCCTCACTGTGACATCACAGAATCATCACTGAAATGACAGACTCATCATGATATTACAGCCTCATCAGTGACACCACATCCTCATGGTGACATCATTATCTAACTGGGACATCACAGTCTCACCAGTTATATCACATCTTCAATGCAACAAGTCACCCTCATCTCTCATATCAGTCTCACTTCTGATATAACAGCCAAACCACTGACCTCACAGCTTCAGTGTAACATCACAGCCTCACTGTGACATGAAAGCCTCAACTGATATGAGAGGCTCACCATGATATTACAGCCTCACCAGGGATATCACAGCCTGGTGACATCATAACTTCACTGTGGCTTCATAACTTCATAACCTCACCAGTTACATTACATCATCAATGCAACATCTCAGCCTCATCTCTCACATCAGTCTCTCTTCTGAAATCACAGCATAACCACTGACCTCACAGCTGCACTGTGACAGCACAGCCAAATTGTGACATCAGAGCCTCACTATGACATCAGAGCCTCACGGTGACATCACAGCCAGACTGTGACAACACAGCCTCACCAGTATTATCCTACCTAGCCATACTACTTCACAAAAGACTCACCACAGATAACACAGGCTAACAGTAATGGGACTGCCTCAGCAGTGACATCATAACCTTTGGCATCATAAACAGTGACACCACAGCCTCTCATGTTACATCACTGACTCATTGTAATGTCAATCTTCCCACAGATATCACAGCCTCATAGTGACTGCACAGCCTCACAGTCTAACCTATTACATCATAGCCTCATTGTGACATCAGTCTTGCCAGTGACATCACAGCCTCACTGTGACATCACAGATTCCAGAGTGATATCATCTCACAGTGACATGACAACCCACAGTGACATACAACCTTCACATTGACATCACAGCCTCATTGTGACATTACAGCCTCACCAGTGACAGTACAGCCTCACCTGTGACATCTGGATCGCCACTGACATTAATTAGAACGCTGACATCACTCCCACACCAGGGACAACACGGCCTTTGACCTCATAGCCTCACCAGTGTCACTGTCCCGTAATAGGTTGACCACTTAGGTCATAGCCTCACAAGTGACAACATAGACTCACCATGACCTCTTTCTCACCACTAACATTCCAGCCTTATTGAGACATCACCAGCGACATTACAGCCTCATTGTGACACAGCCTCACTGTGCCA
The DNA here is from genome assembly GCA_023101885.1 of Typhlomys cinereus. Taxonomy (NCBI): domain Eukaryota; kingdom Metazoa; phylum Chordata; class Mammalia; order Rodentia; family Platacanthomyidae; genus Typhlomys; species Typhlomys cinereus. The sequence continues at coordinate 146,222 of JALPQD010000867.1, forward strand.
TCACAAACTCATTGTGACATCAGCCTTGCCACTGGCATAATAGTCTCTTAGAGACATCACATACACACCTGTAACATAGCCTCAGAGTGACCACACAGCCTGAATGTGACTTCACAACATCACCATCAACATCATAACATCACAGTGAAATCTGCCTTGTCACTGACATCACAGTCTGGCTGTTACCTCACAGCCTCAACTCCATCACCAACTCCCTGTGACATCACAGGTCACGGTGACACCACATACACATGGTGATATTAAAACCTCTCGCTGGCATCACAGCCTCACCAGTAACATACCAGCCTCATTGTGACATCTCAGCCTCATCACTTACATTAGCCTCACTTCTGACATCACAGTATAACCACTGACAGTCAAAACACTGAGATCACTGCCAAAACAGTGAAAACACAGCCTTTGACATCACAGCCTCACCAATGTCACTGTCATTTAATAAGTTCACCACTGACATTATAGCCTCAGCAGTGACATCATAGACTCACTATGACATCTTTCTCAGCACTGACATTCCGGCTGCCAGTGACATCACGGCCTCATTGTGACATCTCCCTCACCACAAATATCACAGCCTCACTTTGCCATCCAATCCTCTCCAATGACATCACCATATCACTGTATCATCAGAACCTCACTGTGACATTATATCTACACTGTGTCCTCACAGCCTTACTGTGACATTACAAGCTGACAGTGGTGTCACAGCCTTATTGTGACATCACAAACTCACTGTGACATCAGCCTTGCCACTGACAAAATAGCCTCATAGTGGCATCACATACACACCTCTGACATAGCCTCTCTGTGACATCACAGCATCACCAATGATATCATAGCCTCACTGTCACATCAGCCTTGCCACAGAATCACTGTGACCTCACAGCCTCCACCATGACATCACAAACTCCTGTGACATCACAGGCTTGTGGTGACACTACATCCACATGGTGATATCAAAGCCTCATGGTGGCATCACAGCCTCACCAGTGATGTGGCAGCCCCACTGTGGCATCATACCCTCATAACTCACATCAGCCTCATTCTGATATCACAGCCTAACCACTGAAATCACATCTGCACTGTGATGTCACAATCTCGTTCCACTGACATCACAGCCTCACTGTGATATCACGACATCATTGGTCAGCATGACTGTGATATCAGAGCCACACCTCTGAGTTTATAATCTCACTGTGACATGGCAGTTTCACTGTGACATCACAGGATCACCTCTGAAATCATTGCCCCATTGTGACATCCCAGCATCTATTTTGACATTATAGCCTTCCTGTTACATCACAGCCTCACTATGACATTACAGGCTCACCTCTGAAATCATAGCCTCAATGCTACATCACATCCTCATCACTGATAACCTATCTACACTCACTGTGACACTACCACCTCACCACTGACCTTACAGGCTCACTGAAACATGACAGCCTCCCTGTAACACCACAGTGTTGCTACTGAAACACCACAGTGTTGCTACTGACATAACAATCTCACTGTGACATCCCAACTTCCCCACTAACATCAAAACCTCACAGGGACATCACAGCCATACCCTGAAATCAAAGCATCACTGTCATGTAAATATTTACCTCTGACATCATAGTCTCACTGTGATATCACAGCCACAGTTTGACACAACAAACTCACTGTGACATTACAGCAACACTATTGACAATACAGCCTAATCAATGATATAGTCTCCCTGTGAAAGCACAGTCACCACTGATATTTCAATCTCACTGTGACATCATACTGTCACTGTGACAGCACAGCCACACTGTACCAGCACAGCCTCACTGTGACCTCACAGCCTCACCACTGGTATGACTGGCTCACTGTGATATCACAGCCTCAACAGTCACACCACAGCCTCCACTGTGACATCACCAACTCCGTGTCATCATGGGCTCATGGTGACACCACAGTCTCATGGTGACATCATAACCTCACAGTGGCATCACAGTCTGACCGGTGATATCACATCGTCAATGTGACATCTCAGCCTCATCTCTCACATCAGTCTCACTGACATCAGAGCTTCATGGTCACATCACAACCACAGTGTGATATCACAGCATCACTGTGGCATTATAGCCTCAATTTGACAATATAGCCTCACCCGTGACATCACAGCTTCACTGTGACATTACAAGCGAACCTCTGAAATCATAGCGTCTGTTACACCATGGATATCCTACCTAGCCTCACCATAACACAACAGCCTCCTAAATGACATCTCATGCTCACAGTCACATGAAAGACTCAACAATGACACCACAGCTTTGCTGTGTCATCACAGCCTCACCAGTAACATCTCAGCCTCACTGCAACAACACAGCCTCTCACCTGTGACATCAGTGCCACCACTGACATTAGTCAGAATACTGACATCACTACCCCACCAGTAACAATACAGCCTTTGATGTCACAGCCTCACTAGTGTCATTGTCATATAATAGGTTCACATCATAGCCTCATCAGTGACATCTTGGACACATTATGAAATCTTTCTCACCACTGATATTCCAAACTTATTGTGATGTCACACCTTCTCCAGTGACATCACAGCCACATTGTGACATCAAAGCATCACTACTGACATCACAGACTCACTGTGACATCAGCCATGCCACAGACATCACTGTCTCACTATGACCTCACAGCCTCAATATGACCTCACAATTGAAACTGTTACATCATAGCCTCATGGTGAAATCAGTCTTGCCACTAACATCACATCTTCCACAGTGACCTCACAGCCTCACTGTGACTTCGCAACTTCTCTGTGTTGGCAGAACCCCATAGTGACATCACACGTTCACAGTGATATCACAAGGTCATTGTGGCATGATAACCTTTTTTTCTGACATCACAGCCTCACTGTGAAATAACAGGCTAGTCTCTGAAATCATAGCATCAGTGACACCTCAGAAATCCTGCCTATCTTTGCTATGACACCATGGTCTCATCACTGACATCTCAGGTTCGTGGTCACCTGAGAGCCTCAACAGTAACACCACAGCCTTGATGTAGCATCAGAGCCTCACCAGTATCATCCCAGCCCCACTGTGACATATCAGCCTCATCACTGACATCAGGCTCACTTCTGAGATCTCAGCCTAACCACTGAAATCTCAGCCAAGCTGAGATGTCACAGTGTATCACCACTGATATGACAGCCTCACTGTGATGTCACAACCTCACGGTAACATTACTGCCTCACAGTAACATCACAGCTTCTCCTCTGACATTGCAGCCTCAGTATGACTGTAGACCCTTACCACTGACCTTCTCACCTCACTGTGAAATCCAAGCATCACCCCTGTCATCAAAGACTCACTGACATTTTATAGCCCTGACATTAGAGCCTCACAGTGACCTCGCAACCTGCCCGCCGACACCACAGGCTCACCTGTTACATCATAGCCTCATTGTGATATCAGTCTTGACACTGACATCACAACCTAAATGTGATATCACAGCTTTTGAATGATATCACCTCACAGTGACATGACAGCCATAGTGACATACAACCTTCACAGTGACTCACAGCCTGTTTGACACAATAAATTCACTGTGAAATTAGAGCCTTACCAGTGACAATACAGCCTCACCAATGATGTAGTCTTCCTGTGAAAGCACAGACACTACTGACATCACAATCTCAGTGTGACATCACAACCTCACTGTGACATCACAACCACACTGTGCCAGCACAGACTCACTGTATCATCACAGCATCACCTCTGACATCACAGCTTCACTGTGACACAACAGGCTAACTTCTGAAATCATAGCATCAGTGACACGTCAGACATCCTGCCTAGCCTTGCTATGATATCACAGTATCATCACTGACATCTCAGGCTCACGGTCACATGAGAGCATCAACAGTGACACCACAGCCTCACTGTGGCACCACAGCCTCACCAGTGACCTCACAGGCTCACTGAAACATGACAGGCTCCCTGTGACACCACACTGTCACTATTGACATCACAACCTCACTGTGACATCACAACTTCCCAGTGACATCACAACCTCATAGTAACATCACAGCCTCATTGTGACATCACAGCCATACTGTACCATCAAAGTATCATTTTAACATAAAACTTCACCTCTTTCACCATAGCCTCATTGTGACATCACAGCCACACTGTGTCCTCACAGACCCACTGTGGCATTACTACCTGAATGTGACATCACAGCCTCACTGTGACATCACAATCTCATCTTGACATCAGCTTTGTTGCTGACATAATAGCCTCATGGTGATATCACATACACAACTCTGACGTAGCCACATTGTGAAATTACAGCCACAATGTGACATCACAGCATCACCACTGACATCATAGCATCACTGTGACATCAGCCTTTCCACTGACACCATAGTGTCACTGTGACCTCACAATGTCCACCGTGACATCACCATCTCACTACAACATCACGGGCTCACAGTATTACCACAGCCACACAGTGACATGAAAGCCTCATGGTGGCATCACAGACTTGACAATGAAATGCCAGCCTCATTTTGACAGCAAACCCTCATCACTCACACCAGCCTCATTCTGATATCACAGCCTAACTACTGAAATCGCATCCTTACTCTGATATCATATTCTTGCTCCACTGACATCTCAGCCTCAGCGGGATATCATGGCATCCTTGGTGACAATACAGCCTCACTGTGATATCACATCCTCACCTCTGAAGTTATAGCCTCAGTGTGACACGAGAGCCTCATTATGACATCATATGCTCATCTCTGAAATCATAGCCTCATTATGACATCATACTCTCATTATTGACATCCTATTAGCCTCACTATGGCACCACAACCTCAATACTGACCTTACAGGTTCACTGAAATATGATTGACTCCCTGTGACACCACAGTGTCGCTACTGACATCACAACTTCACTGTGACATCATACCTTCCCGACTGACAACACAATCTCACAGTGACATCACAGCCTCATTGTGACATCACAGCCATATTATGCCATCAAAACATCACTGTGATATAAAGCTTCACTTCTCACACCATAGCCTCACTATGACATCACAGCCTAACAGTGATATCACACCTGCCCCCTGACACAACAGACCCACCTGATACATCATAGCTGCATTGTGACATGAGTCTTGCTACTGACACCACAGGCTGCCCACTGATAACAACACAGGCACAGCTCTTACATTATAGTCTCATTGTGGCATGGCATCAGTCTTGCCACTGACATTACAGCCTCACTGTGACCTCATAGCGTCATGGTGACATCACAGCCACACTGTGACATCACAGTCTCACTGAAACATGACAGATTCCTTGTAACACCACGGGGTCATTATTGACATTACAAATGCAGTCATATCAAAACTTCCCCTGTGACCTCACAGTGTCATAATAGCCACATTGTGACATCATAGCCTCATTGTGACATCACAGCCATACTGTGCTATCAAAGCATCTCTGTGACATAAAGCTTCACCTCTGACACCATACCTCACTGTGACATCACTCTGACATAGCCTCACTGTGACATCACAACCTCACTGTGACATTACAGCCTCACCACTGATTATCATACCCTCCCTGTGACATCACAGCCTCAGTTTGACACATAAACTCACTGTGACATTAGAGCCTCACCAGTGACAATACTGCCTCACTAATTACATAGTTTCCCTTTGAAAGCACAGTCATTACTGACATCACAACCTCACTGTGAGAAAACAACCTCACTGTGATATCACAGCCACACTGTGCCAACACATGATATTCAGCCTCACCAGTAATAGGTCTGGTTCAAGTTGATATTACAGCCCTACCAGTGACACCACAGTCTCATAGTAACATCATAACCTCACTGTGGCATCATAGCCTCACCAGTTATATCAATTAATCAATGCAACATCTCAGGCTCTTCTCTCACATCAGTCTCACTTCTGAATTCACAGCCTAACCACTGATCTCAAAGATGCACTGTGACATCAAAGCCCCACTCTGACATCACAGCCACACTGTGACATCACAGCCTCACCACTGGTATCCTACCTAGCTTTACCATCACACCACAGCCTCACCACAGATATCACAGGCTCATAGTGATGTGACAGCCTCATCAGTGACATCATAGCCTTTACATCATAAACAGTGACACCATAGTCTCACATGATACATCACTGCCTTGCTGTGACATCAATCTTCCCACATATATCACAGCCTAACTGTGACCTCACAGATTCACTGTGACCTTACAGTCTAATCTGTTACATCATAGACTCACCTGTTCCATCACAGCCTCATGGTAAAATTAGCCTTGCCACTGACATCACATCTTCCATAGTGAACCACCACCTCACTGTGACATCTCAACCTCTCTGTGATGTCTCACAATGACATCTCAGCTTTACAGTGATATTACAACCTCACTGTGGCATTATAGCCTCATTTCTGACATCACAGTCTCATTGTGACATCACAGCCTCACTGTGGACATGACAGGCTAACCTCGGAAATTATACTTCAGTGATACCTCAGACATCTTGCCTAGCCTTGATATGACACACCAGTCTCATCACTGACATCTCAGACTCACAGTCACGTGACTGCTTCAACAGTGACACCACAGCCTTGCGCTGTGGCATCACACCTCACCAGTAACTACCAGCCTCACTGTGACATTGGCTTCATCACTTATATCAGCCTCCATTTGTCATCACAGTCTCTGAAATCTCAGCCTCGCGGTGATGTCCCAGTCATCACACTGATATCACAACTTCACTGTGATATCACAACCTCACAGTAATATTACCAGCCTCACAGGGCATCACAGCCTCACTCTGACATCATATCTTCAGTGTGACTCCACAGCCTCACCATGATGTCCTAACTTCACTGTGAAATCCAAGCATCACCCCCAATATCAGAGCCTCATGACATCTCATAGAAACAGCCCTGGCATCAGAGACTTATTGCAACATCACAGCCACACAGTGGCCTCTCAACCTGTCCACTGATACCAGCGGCTCACCTGTTACATCACAGCCTCACTGTGACATAACAACTTCCCCAGGGACCTCACAGCCTCCCAGGAATCACAGACTCACTGTGACCTCACAGTCTAACCTATAAATCATAGACTCCCTATTAATCATGCTCATGAGAAATGAGTCTTGCCACTGACATCATATTTCCACACTGACCTCACGCCTCACTGTGCATCAAAACCTCTCTGCGATGTCACAGACTCATAGTGACATCACAGCATCACAGTGATATCGCAGCCTCACTGTGGCATTTATAGCCTCATTTCGACATCACAGCCTCACTGTGACATCACAGGATAACCTCTGATA